>JBAIZL010000003.1:90372041-90377041 GCA_036971475.1 Prosapia bicincta | reverse complement strand
ACAATGTATAGATGTTGAGCGGAAGAGAGAGAGAGGGAGAGATCAGTAAGGGATAGAATGACAGAAAGAGAGGGAAACCAAAGAGGGAAATAAGGGTTAATTTGGCACGATAATTTGTGGGCGAATCTAGGTTGTGTTGTTATAGGCAACGACTACTTCATGGATCTCAAAATGGCAAAAATAATTTTACATTGAAACAATTTGCAAGATATCAAAGTACAGACAAGCGATTGCAAGAAACAAGTAGAAGTGAAATGTTATATTTGTTTTGGTACAGTAGTTTATTTTGCATAAAAATAATATTTAAAATTTCCCTTTCTCTTATGATCTATGAAACCCATTACTTTAAAAGTAATTCCCACCAGAACACATCTTTCCTTTACCTTACCTAGACGCCATCTTTAAATAATTTGTCTTGCTCTTAGTTGCTTCCACTTCCCTCATTTACTTGATTAATCTTGCAATCAGCGTAATAAATGACGTCATCCCGAACAAGTAGAAACAGCAGTGCATGGTTAAGCATGAGACAAACCTGAAGATACAGTGTCTGCTTTGAATATTCCTATATCAAAGGCCAACCTTACCATGTAATGTTATTATATCACAATTTGAAGATAACCTTTTATGCAATGATTTTCTTTTTTTGCTTTTAAATCTTCTTTTCAGATGCGTGATGGCAAATGATGCCGAGCATCACGTAAACTCCCCCCCTGCTATGTCAATTGCCGCTCTCCCCCACCACTATGAGTCTCCCCTAATGGTCACTGCAGAGCAACAGTAAATCTGAAGGTTATTTTTCCGCACCCTCTATTAGTAAGGAAATGAAAGCATAAAAATGGAGGGAAACTAAAACCCACTGAAATCGAATATGAAATCTACTTTTTTGAGGACGTTTCGATAAAAGTACTGCCATCTTCAGTAGAATAACAATGCTCAGAGGAATTGTTCCTTAGTTTGGTTATTATTATAAGAGACATTGTAAGAGAATGCATCTGTTATTCATTTTATCAGATTTATTCATTTTGTGTGACAAATCCCTAATAATCAAACAACTGCATACTTAACAATCCTTAGACAAAAATTGTTTTGTATTAAAATACAATATAAGATTCATTTTTAGAAAATGATAGGCCATTAGTAAACAAAATGTTTACAACGTGCGTAGAGCCACAACCACTACTAAGCCGGTATGTCGTCTGGAGACTTGATATTTCCCTGGCGAGGGAGTTGCGCGCGGCATCAGCTGGTATAACTGTGGCTAATCAGCCCAGACGTAGTTTGTGTATCGTAGGATTGGTAAACACCGGAACTATCTACAGTTTGTAGTTATAAATATATTAAAAATAATAATCATTGATTTTACTGTAAATATAGTCTAAGCCACTTAGATCTAAACAATAAGGAACTTGTATTTATAATATTATTATAACTTACAATATAACTAGAGAATGTTATCTTTTTTGTTTTTTCAATAATTTAATATTTTAACCCCTAGAGCCTGTTGCAATTGAAACGGAGTTCTTGCTCATATTGGAAATCCGAGCTAAATCCAACTCCCCTTCTCTATCCACCAATTTGAAAGGGGGCTTTTGGGAGGGGGTGATTTATGTTAGGTTAGGTCAGGTCAGGATAGGTTAGGTTGGGTTATTATAGGTTATTTTGTATAAACCATAAGCTAAGCCATTAGCTCATACATCTCTATTTATAAACCGTTAGATGCAGAGCTAGTCCAGGTGAGGGATACTGCACACATGCCAAGATTTTCTACTCATTATTTTATGTATACAGTACATTTTTTTAAAAATATTTCACTATATAAATACGAATTACATCAGGCCTTCGTAGTCATGACAAGTAAAATTAATGACAAAACTTAGAAAAAAACAGAAGAATTACTGAAATGGCATTGGGTCTGAGATAAACCAAGTCTTGCCAAACAGGACAAAAAGGAAGGAAAATATTCTACACATGTAAATACCTAACTTGCTGCGCACGTACAGCAATGGCACGTGCTTCGCGACGGTTCCCTAGCATTATTCGCTAAGGCGGAAACTATGCAGATGTACAACTTTATTGTTGATAATTTCATTTTCGTTTTTAGAGGCCCCGCTTAAGGATTATTCTCTCTGGCCTAGAGAGAGTATTTGCACCATTCTACGAGGTTGGTAATAAAATTATATTACAATATAAATTTACAAATAAAAACCATTATAGCATATTTCAGTCTTTTCTAAACCTTACTACATTACTATCTCTATTATAAACTACATTACTTAACTCATGTAATTTTATAGGCAACATGTTAGTATAGGCAAAATGTATTTCCGCTATCTGAGAAATAAATAGGTAATCTAATGTTATTGTCAAATGAAGTAAAACTGTTAGAATGTAGTAATACCGTAAGAATGTAGTAAAACCGTTAGAATGTAGTAAAACCGTTAGAATGTAGTAAAACCGTTAGAATGTAGTAAAACCGTTAGAATGTAGTAAAACCGTTAGAATGTAGTAAAACCGTTAAAATGTAGTAAAACCGTTAGAATGTAGTAAAACCGTTAGAATGTAGTAAAACCGTTAGAATGTAGTAAAACCGTTAGAATGTAGTAAAACCGTTAGAATGTAGTAAAACCGTTAGAATGTAGTAAAACCGTTAGAATGTAGTAAAACCGTAAGAATGTAGTCAAACCGTAAGAATGTAGTAAAACCGTTAGAATGTACTAAAACAGTTAGAATGTAGTGAAACCGTTAGAATGTAGTAAAACCGTTAGAATGAAGTAAAACCGTTAGAATGTAGTAAAACCGTTAGAATGAAGTAAAACCGTTAGAATGTAGTAAAACCGTTAGAACGTAGTAAAACCGTTAGAATTTAGTAAAACCGTTAGAATGTAGTAAAACCGTTAGAATGTAGTAAAACCGTTAGAATGTAGTAAAACCGTTAGAATGTAGTAAAACCGTTAGATTGTAGTAAAACCGTTAGAATGTAGTAAAACCGTAAAAATGTACTAAAACCGTTAGAATGTAGTAAAACCGTTAGAATGAAGTAAAAGCGTTAGAATGTAGTAAAACCGTTAGAATGTAGTAAAACCGTTAGAATGTAGTAAAATCTTTAGAATGTAGTAAAACCGTTAGAATGTAGTAAAACTGTTAGAATGTAGTAAAACCGTTAGAATGTAGTAACGCTGGCAATATCGTAGCTATCGTTATTCTTTCACCCCCTCCCCCCCATTGCTCCTAATGTATGAAAGTAACAGATAAATTATTTTCGTAATAACAAATACCAAAACAATAAGGATCACTGTAGTGTAATTATAAATAAAGTTTGTAACAATTATAAACCATTGTTACAAATAATTACACGACCTTTATGCACACTGCGCTAAAGCAGGTAGCATCATAAGAAAATTACAAATATACTGATCTAACAACTGCCTTGTAGTTAATTATGGCAATAGATAAATCAAATTTAAATAAATTATTACATGTGTGTGTGTGTGTGTGTGTGTGTGTGTGTGTGTGTGTGTGTGTGTGTGTGTGTGTGTGTGTGTGAGTGAGTGAGTGTGTGTGTGCGCACACGAGCGCGTGTGTGTGTGAGTTGTTGTGTGTGTGTGTGTGTGTGTGAGTGAGTGTATGTGTGTGTGTGTGTGTGTGTGTGTGTGTGTGTGTGTGTGTGTGTGTGTGTGTGTGTGTGTGTGTGTGTGTGTGTCGGTGTGTGTGTGTGTGTGTGTGTGTGTGTGTGTGAGTGTGTGTGTTTGTATGTGTGTGTGTGTGTGTGTGTGTGTGTGTGTGTGTGTGTGTGTGTGTGTGTGTGTGTGTGTGTGTGTGTGTGTCAGTGTGTGTGTGTGTGTGTGTGTGTGTGTGTGTGTGTGTGTGTGTGTGTGTGTAAGTGTGAGTGTGAGTGTGCGCACACGTGCGTATGTGTGTGTGTGTGTGTGTGTGTGTGTGTGAGTGCGCGCGCGCGTGTTATGTGTGTTTTGATGAATGTACATTTGTAATTCTAAGTTTTCCAAACTTGCAAATTTTAAAAAATCAGTTCGTAAAATCTATTCAAAATATGTTTCCTAATTTTTGATTCCTTTAGCTTTTATACAAGGGTAGAAGCCCTTTTTCATTATATTTTATATGGGTATTATATAACTATATGACTGCCATGGTGCGGGCGTGAGGGTGGGAGGCGTAGAATGGACGGAGAGAGAGAGATTGAGTAGAACGGGAGAAAAGGGACGAGAGGTAGTGAATAGGAAGAAGTCCAAAAAGGAAAAGAGGAAGGAAAGTGGGAGAGACGAATGAGAGTTAGCAAAAAAAGAGAAAAAGAAAGAGACAGATAGATAGAAAAATAGTAAAAGAGAGAAAAAGGAAAAGAGTATGGGAGGGAGACGCAAAAACAATGTATAGATGTTGAGCAGAAGAGAGAGAGAGGGAGAGATCAGTAAGGGATAGAATGACAGAAAGAGAGGGAAACCAAAGAGGGAAATAGAAATGGAGGCGAGTAAAGAGAGAGGAGAAGATAGAGAGAAATTAACTGGTATATATCAGAATTTTATAATATTACCTCTGATACATTGGAGCTAGCGTAACTTAATTGGGTGATGAAATTTGATTTTATCACAAAAAACTATAAAACTGTCACACAAGTAACTGTTGTAAAATTTTTAATTAAAACATTAAATCATTCTCACTCATCGATTTTATCTTTGTATCCACAATTTATCTGGCTCACAATTCCTAGACAGGATTAAACTCAACTAAGGATGTGAAAATTTACTCCAGGCAGGACTTGGAGAGTTTCCAGCTGTGAGTGTTTGAGAAAGGGAAGGGTTAATTTGGCACGATAATTTGCGGGCGAATCTAGGTTGTGTTGTTATAGGCAACGACTACTTCATGGATCTCAAAATGGCAAAAATAATTTTACATTGAACAATTTGCAAAATATCAAAGTACAGACAAGCGATTGCAAGAAACAAGTAGAAGTGAAATGTTATATTTGTTTTGGTACAGTAGTTTAT
>JBAIZL010000003.1:90339541-90367041 GCA_036971475.1 Prosapia bicincta | reverse complement strand
CAGAGCAACAGTAAATCTGAAGGTTATTTTTCCGCACCCTCTATTAGTAAGGAAATGAAAGCATAAAAATGGAGGGAAACTAAAACCCACTGAAATCGCATGTGAAATCTACTTTTTTGAGGACGTTTCAATAACAGTACTGCCATCTTCAGTGGAATAACAATGCCCAGAAAAATTGTTCCTTAGTTTGGTTATTATTATAAGATACATTGTAAGAGAATGCAACTGTTATTCATTTTATCAGATTTATTCATTTTGTGTGACAAATCCCTAATAATCAAACAACTGCATACTTAACAATCCTTAGACAAAAATTGTTTTGTATTAAAATACAATATAAGATTCATTTTTAGAAAATGATAGGCCATTAGTAAACAAAATGTTTACAACGTGCGTAGAGCCACAACCACTACTAAGCCGGTATGTCGTCTGGAGACTTGATATTTCCCTGGCGAAGGAGTTGCGCGCGGCATCAGCTGGTATAACTGTGGCTAATCAGCCCAGACGTAGTTTGTGTATCGTAGGATTGGTAAACACCGGAACTATCTACAGTTTGTAGTTATAAATATATTAAAAATAATAATCATTGATTTTACTGTAAATATAGTCTAAGCCACTTAGATCTAAACAATAAGGAACTTGTATTTATAATATTATTATAACTTACAATATAACTAGAGAATGTTATCTTTTTTGTTTTTTCAATAATTTAATATTTTAACCCCTAGAGCCTGTTGCAATTGAAACGGAGTTCTTGCTCATATTGGAAATCCGAGCTAAATCCAACTCCCCTTCTCTATCCACCAATTTGAAAGGGGGCTTTTGGGAGGGGGTGATTTATGTTAGGTTAGGTCAGGTCAGGATAGGTTAGGTTGGGTTATTATAGGTTATTTTGTATAAACCATAAGCTAAGCCATTAGCTCATACATCTCTATTTATAAATCGTTAGATGCAGAGCTAGTCCAAGTGAGGGATACTGCACACATGCCAAGATTTTCTACTCATTATTTTATGTATACAGTACATTTTTTTAAAAATATTTCACTATATAAATACGAATTA
This sequence comes from Prosapia bicincta, assembly GCA_036971475.1. Classification (NCBI taxonomy): domain Eukaryota; kingdom Metazoa; phylum Arthropoda; class Insecta; order Hemiptera; family Cercopidae; genus Prosapia; species Prosapia bicincta. Next base: position 90,365,979 of record JBAIZL010000003.1, on the reverse strand, counting down.
CATCAGGCCTTCGTAGTCATGACAAGTAAAATTAATGACAAAACTTAGAAAAAAACAGAAGAATTACTGAAATAGCATTGGGTCTGAGATAAACCAAGTCTTGCCAAACAGGACAAAAAGGAAGGAAAATATTCTACACATGTAAATACCTAACTTGCTGCGCACGTACAGCAATGGCACGTGCTTCGCGACGGTTCCCTAGCATTATTCGCAAAGGCGGAAACTATGCAGATGTACAACTTTATTGTTGATAATTTCATTTTCGTTTTTAGAGGCCCCGCTTAAGGATTATTAAGGAGTATTTGCACCATTCTACGAGGTTGGTAATAAAATTATATTACAATATAAATTTACAAATAAAAACCATTATAGCATATTTCAGTCTTTTCTAAACCTTACTACATTACTATCTCTATTATAAACTACATTACTTAACTCATGTAATTTTATAGGCAAAATTTTAGTATAGGCAAAATGTATTTCCGCTATCTGAGAAAAAAATAGGTAATCTAATGTTATTCTCAAATGTAGTAAAACTGTTAGAATGTAGTAATACCGTAAGAATGTAGTAAAACCGTTAGAATGTAGTAAAACCGTTAGAATGTAGTAAAACCGTTAGAATGTAGTAAAACCGTTAGAATGTAGTAAAACCGTTAGAATGTAGTAAAACCGTTAAAATGTAGTAAAACCGTTAGAATGTAGTAAAACCGTTAGAATGTAGTAAAACCGTTAGAATGTAGTAAAACCGTTAGAATGTAGTAAAACCGTTAGAATGTAGTAAAACCGTTAGAATGTAGTAAAACCGTTAGAATGTAGTAAAACCGTTAGAATGTAGTAAAACCGTTAGAATGTAGCAAAACCGTTAGAATGTAGTAAAACCGTAAGAATGTAGTAAAACCGTTAGAATGTACTAAAACAGTTAGAATGTAGTGAAACCGTTAGCATGTAGTAAAACCGTTAGAATGTATTAAAACCGTTAGAATGTACTAAAACCGTTAGAATGTAGTAAAACCGTTAGAATGTAGTAAAACCGTTAGAATGAAGTAAAACCGTTAGAATGTAGTAAAACCGTTAGAATGTAGTAAAACCGTTAGAATGTAGTAAAATCTTTAGAATGTAGTAAAACCGTTAGAATGTAGTAAAACTGTTAGAATGTAGTAAAACCGTTAGAATGTAGTAACGCTGGCAATATCGTAGCTATCGTTATTCTTTCACCCCCTCCCCCCCATTGCTCCTAATGTATGAAAGTAACAGGTAAAATATTTTCGTAATAACAAATACCAAAACAATAAGGATCACTGTAGTGTAATTATAAATAAAGTTTGTAACAATTATAAACCATTGTTACAAATAATTACACGACCTTTATGCACACTGCGCTAAAGCAGGTAGCATCATAAGAAAATTACAAATATACTGATCTAACAACTGATTTGTTGTTAAATATGGCAATAGATAAATCAAATTTAAATAAATTATTACATGTGTGTGTGTGTGTGTGTGTGAGTGAGTGTGTGTGTGAGTTTGTGTGTGTGTGTGTGTGTGTGTGTGTGTGTGAGTGTGTGTGTGTGTGTGTCTGTGAGTGTGTGTGTGTGAGTGAGTGTATGTGTGTGTGTGTGTGTGTGTGTGTGAGTGTGTGTGTGTGTGTGAGTGTGTGTATGTGTGTGTGTGTGTGTTTGTGAGTGTGTGTGAGTGTGTGTATGTGTGAGTGTGTGTGTGTGTGTGTGTGTGTGTGAGTGTGTGTGTGTGTGTGTGTGTGTGTGTGTTTGTGTGTGTGTGTGTGTGTGTGTGTGTGTTTGTGTGTGGGGGACAGAGAGAGTCAGACATAGTCAGAGAGAGAGAGAGAGAGAGAGAGAGAGAGACAGACAGAGTCAGAGAGAGATGGAGACATAGAGAGGTTCGGGCACCGCTACGTTTACCATGTCTGTCATAGCGACACTGGCTGCAGGTAGGTATGTGTGAACAGTGCTTTTGTTTTTGGCTGGATATATGACGTAGCTGATTCTAGAGTAATTTTATTTTTATCCACTGCAGAATCTTTTCTCTCTTAATTATTTCATTCCTTTACCTGAAACACAGAAATAAAATTGTGTCCTCCATTCTACACAATAACAATAATTAAATTAACCAATCTAGGAGCTTCCCGGTTGGAATTTTAAATCTTAGCGGTGTAATTTTATTTTAAAAAATTATTTCCTATGAAGGCTTTTATAATAGATTAAAAATATTTCCATTTATACAGCGTCGTCCTTGTTTCAAGCAATAGAACTTTACATTTAATGAGTGTTAGATGTCTGTAACATTTACATTTCTTGATCTGTGAGATAATGATGTCATAGAATTAGTGTCTCAATTAAATTTAATGTAAAGTATCCTAAAGATATTGCATCACTCTATTTTGATTTATTTTATTATTCCTTTTTATATATTTTTTTAAGGTGTTTTACTGTGTCATTTGTTGTAGTTTTAGTTTGTTACAAAAATAATTCGATACTTCTGTTCTAATAGCGTCTTATAATGTCGAGTGTTATAAAAAGCAATACTAACAACTTCATGTATTTGCTGATCAAATTATGTATTTGGAGAGGGTTCAACCCTTTTATCTTGATTAAAACCGAATATTTACACGTGGTTAAACGGAGATTATACCCAGTTTTAAATTTTGAAATTGGAATAGTCGTTTATTAAAGCTTTTAGCATGCTAGCAAAGGTTTACTTTCAAATTATGCCAAAATAACATATAAACATAATATCGCGGAAAAACTGTGGATGGATAGTTTTTTAGTTTGTATAAACAGCGCATCTTGTTTACTATGCACACGCTTCTACGAAGCTTGTAGTAGGCCTAGAATTTGCACTTCACTGCCGGGTATAAATCGGCAAGGGCAGTAACCGAGCAACACCCTTAGCGCAGTTCTCCAAAGCCGGGTAATACTCTGTAATGTTTTTGTCGTATTTACTCAGAAGCCGGGTGTATTTTTGTGGCCTTCCACGCCTAAACAAACATAGTTTGGCATTGTTTTAATTATTAGGACAAAATCTTTTTTCTGTGCTATTTTGTTAACTTTCATTGAGAGAATTATCAGGCTCTAATTAACTTCTGACAATAAAATTCTAAAGAGAGTAACTAGCTGTTGATAATGCTTGTAATGAATATTAGCGAAAAGTCTCAAGTACTTTGCATACAAGTAATTCTCGTTATGAAATGTTTCTACTATTAAATAAGAACAAACAAATCGTTCACAACATATGCATTTTACCTACTACGAAATATTCCATTTTCTCTGTTTTTTCCTATATTACATGAACATTGGGTCCTCAATTTATACCCCTATGCATCGTCTTATAACTTCGTTGTTTTTCTATGTACCCTTGTTTGTTTAGTAATACTTCTCCAATAGTTTAGATCTGTTTTTTTTTTTAACAAGAATCGTATTTCTTTGTAGTTTGTGGTGATAATAATTCCCTCTTCTTATCATACGGGCCTCCACATCAACGTAGTATGGATTTCGATTCCGGGGTTATTATTAAATGGGTTCTCATGCTTTGCCTTATAGAAAACACTTGATTTTATAAGCTATTATAATTAGTTCTAGTTGCGGATTCTTTAGTTGCACAAAACATCGGTTGTGGGTGCAATTGGTGTCTATAAATCTTACGTATTATTAATTAATACTATAGAGGTTGTGCTGAGGAGCCCAAACTCGTCCATCAAGTAATAAATATCTTGGTAGTAAATGCTAAATAAGCTAAGGGGTATAGTTTCCTATAGTTTAGCTTAGATGCTTTGAGCAGCCTACTAACGATTCATTAGCTTGTGCAGGAAGATACTCTGACAGTAACTGGATTCAACTGGAGTCATGTTGAAAATACGTTCGTTACAATATACGAAATATAGCCTTGTAGCCAATGCCGTATAAATTACATTTATGCAATTCCATTGATTAATCCATTTGGTTTACATGTCAATGGTCGATGTGTTCGCGAGACACGGCTAAAAAAATGGAATTACTTACCAAGCGCCCCCTTGCTTACCGTCTATATTGTATTAACAAGTATGTTAAAAAAAACTTTTAATAAAAAACATAACAACCCTTTTAAATTTAATTTTGACGCCCGCCGTGTTAATGAAATTCCCAAATGTAGATTTCACCACAATGCGCGAATTTGTAAAGTCATTATACGCATATAGGATTGCCTTTGTGATCAAATAAAACAAAAATTATGTTTGTCCCAACCTACGTATAATTGATACCATCCCACGAGATAGAAGAATTATTTAAGTAAGCAAATGTTTAAAAAATTATATGTCTTTAAAAAATTGTGCCGAAAAAGGCACCAATATTGGCACCAAGAGAACCATCACACAGAGGATGGAATTCCTAACAAACTCAAAGGATATTTGTGTGTCTGTAGTTTATGAAAAGGATATCTTAATCTATTTGATGTTATCGTCGGAGGAGACTTTGAGGTCGGTACACAACAGATTAACTACTTTCAGATAGGCTGTTTGAAATTCTAAAAATCGTACTGAAATGAAAACTTTACCATTGCATTATCCGTATTTTAGTAGTGAATTTGTTTTAAATAATTTAGTTCAAAGTTCATTACAAGCCATTGTTAGCTTAGTCATATAAAGTTTGAAATTAAAAATAAAAATTTCCATTTATGGAGTTATTATTTCTTAAACAATTTAAATATGTCTCTCGAAATTGAGTTTTATTATCTATTTAATTTGCAATGGATTTTAAGTAAAAAAAAATTGAATTAACTTATTTTGTTGACCTAACAAATAAATATTTGTTTGTAAATTAACTTTATATTACTAAATGTTTAAACAGCGATAAATTGAATTGAATTGAAAGTTCCCTTGTGGTTATAAATTACTTCTAACCCCACCCCGGGAATGCCTACCCCCCACAGAAAGTATTTCTGACAGTACAAAAGCAATCAGTAACTACTCGCCACACATAGCTACTTATTTCGAATAAAGAGATATATCAGACCACTTCCACTTTAGCTTATAGCTAATACTAAATCTGCTACCTTACCATTACACAATACATTTCGCAATTTGTTAAATCATATTTCTATATGCATCAGTTTAATCTTATTATACTTCGGTTGTTGAATATTTAAACAGGTTTAAGAAAGCCAGATGAAATACAGAGATAAATAAACTAGCATAAATAGGCGAAGAGATGCGGTTTGCAAAGCACATTGAAAGCTGACCCTTCCTCCGCACAGCGCAAGGCTCGCCCATTTTTTGTATCAAGTACTCAATCGTCGTTTAAATTATGACACATTAAAAATAAGCATTATGATCGCTTTATAATTCCACACCAGAATACTAACTTCATTTTGTATTCTGTCTAGAGAGGCGGCTGAGTGGTCTAGTGGGTTGAGCAGTGCACTGGCAAAAATTAGATCTGCGTTTGAACTCAACTAGCGTCAAATATTTATTTGGTGGTTCACTGAACCCCCCCCCCCCCAAACAGATTCGACGTGATAATTATGTGCTCAAATGTAGCATTTGATTGTGAGTGTTTTTTGTCATTTAGAATGTGTTGTGGATAGTATTTATGGTGTTTATACATATCATAGTTTTCTACTGTTTTACGTTTGTTTTATGTAGTGTTGGATTTGGAGACTGGTGTCTATGTTATTCTATGCTATTTTGTTAACTTTCATTGACAGGAATTTCAGGCTCTAATTAACTTCTGACAATAAAATTCTAAACAGAGTAACCAGCTGTTGATAATAAGTCTAATATGTATGCAAGTACTTTGAATACAAGTAGTTCTCGTTATGAAATGTTTCTACTATTAAATAAGAACAAAAAAATCGTTCGCAGCATATGCGTATTACCTACTACGAAATATTCCATTTTCTCTGTTTTTTCCTATATTACATGAACATTGGACCCTCAATTTATACCACTATGCATTGTCTTATAACTTCGTTTTTTTTCTATGCACCCTTGTTTGTTTACTAATACTTCTCCAATAGATCAGATCTGTTTTCTTTTTTAACAAGAATCGTATTTCATGCAGTTTGTGGTGATAATAATTTCCTCTTCGTATCATACGGGCCTCTACATCAACGTAGTGTGATTCTGGAGTTATTATTAAATGTGTTCTCATGCTTTACCATATAGAAAACCTTTGGTTTTATAAGGTATTATAATTCTAATAGATACGTAAACCCCAACTAAAAACCTCTTTACAGCAGGGCAAACATTTCTGACTTTTAGTTGTAGTTTCGGGCTCTATAGTTGCACAAAACTATGGGTGCATTTGTTGTCTATAAATCTTACGTATTAATAATTAATAATATAGAGCTGTGCTGAGGAGCCCAAACCCGTCCATCAAGTAATACATAACTTGCTAGTAAACGTTGAGGAAGCCAAGGCGTATAGTTTCCTATCACGTGTGTAGAAACAACGGAATTATTCGTATAGTTCAGCGTAGATGCAGTGAGCAGCCTACTAACGATTCATTAGCGTGCGCAGGGAGATACTCTGACAGTAACTAAATTCAACTGGAGTAATGTTGAAATTACGTTCGTTACAAGATACGAAATATAGCCTTGTAGCCAATGCCATATAAATTACATTCATGTAATTCCATTGATTAATCCATTTGGCTTAAATGTCAATGGTCGACGTGTTCGCGAGGCACGGCTTAAAACATGAAATTACTTAACAACCGCCCCTTGCATCCCGTCTATATTGTAATAACAAGAATGTTAAAAAAACTGTTATTAAAAACATAACAAATCTTTTAAATTTAGTTTTGACGCCCGCCGTGTTAATGAAATTCCCAAATGTACATTTCAACACAAAGCTGTCATTAATTTCGCAAACGCCAGCATGTAGGAGGGGGAACATAACGTCTATATCTTTGAAACGCTGTTCTTGTGAAAAACGCGAATTTATTAGTCTTTACAATTAGTTATTTATTTTTAAAATAAGGAAAAAACCTTTTCACATTACTAATTCACTGTTGTTTAAAGATAATATTTTTAATGAAATTACATTTTAAACAATTTTTAATTTTAATAAATGAAATGTTGTATATTGTATTTTACATGGTTTTATATACTATTGTAATTTATTCTAAATTCTTCTACATGGTATTTTAATTGATGTAAATTATTGCATATAGCCTACTATTGTTGTATATGGAATTATAATTGTTGTAAATACCTATATTTACTATTGTAATTGATGAAACATTTAGTATAGGCCTATAGTATTTTAATTGTTGTATTCAGTTTTGTTGTTGTAGTAAATTGTTGTATATAATAATAACAAAGTTGTAAATTGTTGTATGTAGTAAAAAAAGAACATACAGTCCAATGTCATCCGTTCATTCAATTTCACATTTACGATAAGCGGTGTTGATAAAAGGCCTAAACCAACTGATTGTGTTTCCCCATCGCTTTCTATGTCTTCTCTTCCCCCTCAATCCCTTCTACCTTGCAGTGTTATATCTCATTCTGACAACATGACCTACCCACTGCAGTCTCTACAAGCAAATAGATTCTGTGACGTAGGCTTCTTGAATATGTCTCTGTATCTTCAAATATTCCTGTTTGTGTCTGTTTCTTGTCCTTCGATTTTATTCTCTCCCCAATAACCTCCTTAGTATTTTTCTTTCTAACAACATGTATATGTTTCCTGTTTTCTCCACTTCTATTTTACTAACGTATGTTTTACAGTTGTTTTGTATAACTTGGATTCTCAAACGTTTTAAATGTCAATGGTCGATGTGTTCGCGAGACACGGCTAAAAACATGAAGTTAACAAGCGCCCCCTTGCTTACCGTCTATATTGTATTAACAAGAAAGTTAAAAAAACTGTTATTAAAAACATAACAAATCTTTTAAATTTAATTTTGATTCCCGCCGTGTTAATGAAATTCCCAAATGTACATTTCATTACAAAGCTGTCATTGATTTCGCAAACGCCAGCATTTAGGAGGGGGAACATAACGTCTATTTCTTTGAATCGCTGTTCTTGTGGAAAACTCGAATTTCCGTCTAAAGTATGCAAAGTCTAAAGAAAGTATGCAAAGTCTAAAAATAGACTTTACTAATTTTATTTTATTTATCTACTACATTTTTTAAGAAAAGATTCTAATTTTTCAAAATACATTTTGGCCCCACAACAACAAAAAACTAAAATAAAACGTCTTTTTTGGGATTGTAGGATTGTGTCTAGACTCAAGTGAACAATGTGAGAGAACATGAAATCCTAAATGGAAATAGAAAGGAGAGGATAAGCGTGAGAGGATAAAATAGAGAATATTAACATAACAGTAACTCTATGTTAGAGTAGAATCTGTCTCTGTTTGTGATGAAGAAAAAGCTAATGGACGAGATATTTTAGACTTTAGTACATATTAAGATAAGTTGACGATAAAGTGAGACCAAGCAAGGAAAGAGAAGGATATCCTTGGACAACGTTCTAAATAGGACAGCATTTTGCCTCGTCGTTGGGAAGGAAAATCAAGGGAAATACATTTTAAAATTATAAAAACTGTTTTATATAAATACAAACTTGACTTTAAAAAAATTATTTGTACAGGACTATAGTTACATTTGTATCGATTTCATATATAGCATGGATTACATAAAAAGCAATCACGTTTGAGATGTTAAGTTTCAATGTTTTAAAATTAGAATATACGATAAGGCCTAATATACTTACGAAATTATATTTGCTGCTTAAGATGTGTTCAAAACAACTTCCGAGTTGATCAAATACGTCAAAGATATGTTTACAAATAGGTTAAATTTATTCACAAATAGTTTTTTTTAGTTTTAGCATTAGGGTAACTATTTTTGAAGGTAAAAACAAAGTCTTAAATTAAATGTTTTGCTAAGGGTGCCGACAAATGCTGCTACAAGCACCCACTTTTACACCGACAGATAGTTCATAGGTCAGCTGGATTCTAAAAAAACGTTCACGGAAGTGACGATTCTGTTTGCGAACGTTGCGATAAAGTCGACTGTGAAATGGCGGCCATTTTGCGCCTTTCTGAATAGCTCCAATGAAGGTGACTTTTTTTTGACTGAACCTCATTATTGCATTTTATTAAAATGTACGAAGGAGACATACTGCAACAACTAACCAGATAATTTGTCAGGCTGCAGTGGGTCTCTGACCACTACGACATTCGAAGGAAACGGGCGGGCTGACATAATACTGGTTGTCGCAAAGCCTTCCACCTGTTCTTTCTGCTTAGAGGTTGAAGGTATAATGCGGACAAATTAACCAAACACTTGGCCCTAAGAGAGGGCGATACGGGAGGTGGAGAGCCGGTTTGAGTCAGTATAAATCCTTGTCAGAAGGGCCGATCATCTGGCTATCAGCACCCCTCTCTATCATTCCAATGATGATTCGCGAAGTTCTCCTGTCCATACGTTGCTTAAGGAAACAATTGTTAGACTCCTGTTATAGAGAATGTAAAAGTAATTTTAGTTTTAATAAAGGTAATTAAATAAAACTAAACAACTTTGAAGTTTATATTATACACTGCTAGGAAGTGAAATATATAGTATTAGAATTTTACACGACGAAGTTGTATAGTTTATACTGCTAGAAATATATACTGCTAGAATGAGCAATTTATAAGGCTACAATTTCTATAATGGTAGAATTATATACTGATAAGGTATATAGTATATACTACGAAGATGTGCAGTTTATACTAGTAGGATTTGTTATATATCCTGCTAGGATTTGCTGTTTATATTGCTACAATTTTATACTACATAGATATGTAGTTTTTACTGTTAGGATTTGCCGGTTCTACTGCTAGAATCTATATATATAATCTTATATACTGTAAACATATGCAGATTATACTCTTAGGATTTGCCGTTTTGACTCCTATAATGTATAATATATCAGAATTATATACTGCTAAGATGTACAGACTATAATGCTTGGATTTCCAAGCATTTATACTGCTATTATTTGTCGTTTATACTGCTATAATTTATTTACTGCTAAGATGTAAAGTTTGTACTGTTAAGATGTGATGTTTATATTGCTAGAATTTGTGGTTTATACTGCGAGAGTCTAAATACCTCTAGAAACATGCTGGTAAAATGTACAGTATATATGTACTACAAGGATTTGCATTTTACAGGCCTAGGATTATATACAGTTAGAATTATATACTAATAAGATGTGCCGATTATACTTCTTGGATTTGCCGTTAATACTGCTAGAATCTTTACGTTGCTAGAAATATATACTGCTAAGGATATACTATTGTTAGAATATGTATACTACTAAGGTTATACTCTGCTAGGAATTGCCGTTTATTCTACTTAGGATTTATATAATTATAAAAATATATACTACTGGAGTTATATTCTTTAAGGATGCGGAGTTTATTGTGCTAGGATCTATATACTGCAAATTCATATACCTCTAGAATGTACAGTCATACTGTTAGGATTTATATGCTGCAAGAATTTACAGTACAGTATATCGCTAGGATTTATTGTCGAATGTACTGCATCTACTTTTGTACCATTCATAGATATAATCAACTAATCCTTTGTGATTCATTTTTCCTCGGAGCAAATTTTATGCCCAGCTGACAGAAAATACCCTAAAGTTAGGCTTGCGTTTCCCTTGTCGTAAAAACATATTTGGCAACCAGAGATGCGTAATAAATTAACGTGTTTGGCATCTGTGCGCGCGTTCTTGGCTTCCAAATAATAATACCTTAAAAGATTCTACAGTCAGTAAAAGCTAACATTTAATGATTGTGTGTTATGTTACAAAGAATTTCCATAAACGTTATTAATAATTCCCAACAAGATGTAATTTATTTTCTTATGTATATAGTGTTTAATAAAAATTGTAAAAGCCGTTTATAGTTGCCAAAGTGATTATTTGCTCAAGTTTATTTCCAGGGTTAATTCGCTCGTAAGGTTTCATTATCAAATAAAAACATTTTCAAACTTTCTAATTTGAATAACTATAACAATGTAAAAAACGTTTTAGTAACAGTGAAATTCTGTAATAGGTTATTTTATTACTGTAAATGAGAACACAGTGTTAAACTACTGTATTTTATTATTACAACTGTAAGTGTAAAACCGTTGGTAATTATTTACTTGGAACGAGTAATAGTGATTTGATGAAATATACCTGACATAACAGTAAGTCTTCGGGAACAGGGAGTAATAATAACACTTATATATAATATATGAAAAAAATATATATCCTACAATACATCCTGTTACATACATTCGGTAAACAAACTAATGTCTACTTATGCATGAGGTAAACAATTCAAAGGATTAAACATGTCCTTATTTCTCCTTCCACTTTGTTCCCTGCAACGGCCAAGAAACAGATGCAATTATATATCTGAAACACGCAATCAGTAACAGGGAAAAATTGTAAAACTTAGTGGCGATACCACAAAATATTAAATTTGTTTTAAAAAAAACAATAATGCTTAATGTTACATAAGGAAAGCAATTGAAACGTTACACATGACCTACTGGTTCCGTGCGAAGACATATAACGAAATTGGATGGCACTTGTGAACAAATTGGTCTGTTAGTAGATTTAATTTTATAGATTTATACCTAAACAGGATACTTTATAGATATATTCAGCATATTAATATGCTCCGTTTTATATATATAAATGATTTTAAAAAGTTATTTTTATTTTTTTTCAATATTTCATATTTTTGGGTCGTCGTCACAATTTTTTTTAAAATTGAGGTAATATTTCTTTATACTTTATAAGGTTTTATGTTTTTAACAATATCCATTAGATTTAGAATAGACCTAATTACCAAAACAATAAATTAGTGTATTATTTAAAAAGGTTCACTTCTCTGTAGCCAGGTTTTGAAGTTTTTAATAACTTTAGGTGTAGCGATGTATTAGCTAGTTGCTTTCTTTCGTCTTCTAGAAAGGATAACGATGCACACAATTAATTTAATACATCATATTTAAAATTATCAATGGTTTTTTAAACCATTACGACTATGTCGCATTATATTAATTTTCACAGATTATGGAACGTTTTTTACAGTTAATTGTAATTAATAATTCCCACTTCCTTATTTTAATTATTTTTGACGCAAAATCAATTATTGAAAACATGAAATGTTTCTTGTTTCTAAACAATCAAACAAAGAATGGATTTATGGGATAAAAGCCCTGTTGTTTAATAACTGAAATGTCTTTTACAACGAAAGATAATTGCTACATTTTAATTTTCAGTTTGGTGGGTTGGTCTCTATTGCGCATGTTTTTTTTGCAAAGTAGGTTGTTTTTATTGCTCCACACCTCCACTAAATTTACGATGAAATTACACGCTATCTGTAAAGCACTCAGAACAACTTGGAGCAGGCGTGTTAGGATGTAAACGTTTTATACACACACACACGTAAATAAACACACGCGCGTATAAACGCGTGAACAAAAGATAGAAAGAGAGAGCACAAGCACCACACAACACTCTCGCACACACATGCTCTTATACACATACAGCCTATAAATATATACATCATCGTCTTAGAAACTTTGTATCGTAAATTTGAAAACATCAATTATATTTTTGTTTAGCATAATTTTATTCTGGAAATTCAGTGCAAAACATTAACTGCAGAGGGTTCTTAATATAGAAAATTTTTATGTTAAAAAAAAGAAACACAAACATATATAACATATCTACACCTCATAGATGTAGGTGATATATAGAAAAGCCGAGGCGTTTTTATTATTGCATACTTCCCCTCGACTGAACAACAACTTGTTAAGGACATAGCTATCTGAAATTGATATCGGCAGTGAATTGTAAACGTTTTGTTTTCAGTTAAATGGACTTTTGCTTGAGACCTTTTATAAGTCTTTTTCGCCTCCATGATTTTCTACACATTTGAATGTCTATTACGAAGAGCAAAGGTAATAATTGAAAACATAAAGCGTTGAAGTATTAGAACTTCTTTTTCTTAGTGTACAATTAGAACATTTTTTATGTCCTATTGTAAAAAACCTTTTGAAATGATTTAGCAATTAATTAAATTAGGACTTTTCCTGATTACATGATGTTACAAATTTTTCAATTTAACAATATACTGCCAGCAACAGTTAATTACCAAACTGACATCCCCACTCGCTTTCATAAATTACATTTTAATCCCCTTTTAGACAGGGTTGTTGGAAGTGTAAACAAAGCGCAAAATGAAGATACTGGCAGTATTCGAGTTATTGAGGGGATTTTATTCGTTTTACATGTCACAGTGAGTGACAAAAACATATAAAAGGTCACCGAACGTGTGCAGATGTTCGGGCTGTACTAATCATTAGTTTACCTGAATGCTATCCTGAGAGTGGACAGATGATAAAGTACTTATACACTATAGCTTATGGTTACAGATTATAAAAATAATAGGAATTTATGTTACTGTTCTTTATTAACACAACAATATTATAACAATAATATAACAATCACTCACCTGTTATGATGTAAAATAGACAGGGTATGGAAGGAATATGTTGCTATGACTATTATTAAGCCATCCATTATTACTATGGCTTCTATTATCCATCATTCTAGTCATATGAGCTAAAAAATAAATAAAAAACTATTATTCCCCTATAGCACTTATTTGTCATGTTTTAAAGTTCCTTTTAATATGTACGGAGACTATATTTCTAATAAATTTTAAAAAAATTAAAGAATCCAAAACAACTACATCCTTACCTTCATCTACATTTTGATTTTGTCGCTGAATTGCCTACACAACGCCGTTTTCGTCTGAGTTAGCAAACGATATATAGGTTTTCTCTAGGTTTTTTAGGAATAATGACTTTTTAGCGGTAACGCTACATAAATATATAAAAATATATAAAAATTACATAAATATAATTGACATATATATTTATATATACTTATGAAATAATTAATATACCGTTAAAATTATTATTTAATTTTCTTTTTAATACTTTTAAAATAACGGTTTGAAAGTCATAAATATTTTATCTTGTTTTTAAAAAGTGATAAAAAGTTTTGAAATGAATACTTTTGATCTCTTGGTATGACGGTATGCTCACACGAGAGCTAATTCATCTCATACATTACGCTTGATTCCATCACACGCTTTATATTTTAGAATAAGCTGATTAACATATGATTTCATACAACAGCTGACTTTATGTTATAGTTTTGTTGTTCAAGAACAATTGTATGACGTAGGCTAATTTACGTTATTTATTGTGGATTATTAGGTTTAAATGTTTTTATTCAAAAGTTTTTATCACGTAATAAATGTCTCACTGAATGCCAAATATTTTCTTTAAAGTAATTTTTAAATTTAAAATTGACAACGTAAAAACACGTTGCTTAACTTGGTGACTTTAAAGTTATGTTCTACATAAAATATACACCCAAAGTCCGTTTTCATTAATTTTGTATAGATTGCCATCTAAGGGTGGAAATGACAAGCTACAGGTTTTCTATCAGCCAATTAGTTAATGCGGTAACTAAGAGTATTTTAAAACTTCGTTAAAAACCTTTTCCATTGATTGGAAGGATGGGAGGGGGGTAAATAAAACCAAAGTCCACAACTCACTTAGCTTTTAGAGATTAGGATTTAATACGCTTTGAATGAAAAAGGCTTGTTTAGGATTACATTTTGTAAAATATTCTACACGTAGGCTTATGCGCGTTTAGTAAATTGCCCTGCCAAAATATTTTATATAAGAACCAACTCTTTTATGTAGATTTACTTTTGCTTATTTTAGCCCGGTCTATAGGAACGCGAGAAGTCAAGTGAAATCTTTCAACAATAACGGACTGTGTAATGTTTTGTGCGAAGTTTTAACAAAACACAAGTTCGCAAAGACTCGTGTAAATAACTAGACTAACATGTGTTTGGACGGAGTTAGTTTGTTAACTTTCAGATAAATCATTGTTAACTGTTTGGTTGCTAAGCTGTAAATTCTGGATTTATTGATCTTGTTTGGTCTATTATTGGAACGGGAGATTTGAGTCTGTTACTAACGTTATCAAGTGAGACTTTATTGCATACAACGCAAGCTTTTAATTACAACAGTGAAATAAAATACTCGTTTCTATTCTAGATAATTGCAAAACAAATATTACAGAATAATGGATGTAATAACAGAATAATTTGTTGATAGCTTTTCAGGCGGAGGTAAACTAATAAAAAAAAGACATTTACGCACTCACAAACATTAATTGATTAACTCTGATGCGTTTCAATGATAAAGTCACCATCTTCAGGGAATTATAACTACTACAAATATATTGTACAGACAAAACAACCATTTACTAATATTAACTTAATATTTATGAGTTAGTGCACATTTTGTTTTTTAGTACCTAATACATTTTGAATAATTTAAAATTATAAACGGTAATTTTAGATGTTTTAAAGAAATATTTAACACAATTAACTAACTTATACACATAATTAAAAGTAAAAGTTGTTTTACTTGGTTTACCAAGGTTTAATAGGGTAGATTCTAACCCACCTCTTGGCCCTATTCATAGTTCACTCCATCACAAACCTAAAGTTTCTAGATTCGATCCCCAGTAATGCCAATGTATTTGTGTGCACCTTTTCAGCCCTTAGTTCAAATTACCCTGTTGGAGTAACTCCTTAATATAAAATATAGGAAGGTTAAAGCACAGGAGTTATTACCTTCCTTGAAAGGTTCAATGTAAAGTAGTTCCACCCCATCTTGTCTCTCCCAAGCCATGATCACAGTAATACAAAGGATTCACGAGTATTATGTTCTTAATAGGCAACGTAACAAATAAGAGATTTACGCAGTATAATATAAAGGCACCTTATATAATTCTATTTTTTACATTCTGAACATTTCTCTTATTTTTTAATCTTATTTTTTCCCATAATACAAAATTTTTAGGACGTCTTGGGTCGATGTGCAGAGTTATGAGTACCCCTAAAGTGGCACGTTTACATTGTAAACGGAAATGACTCTCAAGGAAAAGCAACTAGCGCAGATGTCCACTTAATATTATACCTTATTTAAGCATCGGGTATTTGTTTAACTTGAGATTTATTATATTTTTTATTTCCTGTACGCACTTGCCAGGGGTATTTCATGCTAAACTCCACGATACAGTTTCTCAACAATTATTTGATAATTATTAGGAAACTCTGATTGAGATATTGCACCTTTTTCTAAATTTAAACCAATTTGAAGCTAAAATTAAAGACAAACGATGCAAGCCCTGACAGGTTAGGTATATTTCACCCCCATCAGATGATCAACCGAATATTTAATATTAATTTCGCTGAAATATATCATAGTCAAGAGATATTAGCGAACAAAATTCAAATTGAATATTTCCCCTTCCGAAAATCTAAAATAACATTTTTTACAGCTTTATAAACTCTGTCAATAATTCATATCATAGGGCATGATAGAGATCCCCTGATACATTTGTCTCTGCTTAATCTGAACTGTCTGTACCAAGTGTCACCAGTAAACTTGCTGACTTAAAGATTGTGAACAACTTTGCAAATCACAGTTCTTTTTAGAACACAGATCTGAGCTTTATTATTATTATTATTTATCCTGGGGACCTAAATGTCGATAGTCCCACATTGAAGGAAGCTCCATCTTTACTTGTCTCAACTGTCATTGGTGACGTTGGCTACAGACTGACTGATTTCATAAATTCTAACTAAACATTTCGGGTAAAGGAGTGTTTAAAAAAAACTTCTATTTGGAGGCTTTCAGTAAAATACGACTTACAAACGGTAATTTGCTGCCCAGTTAAAACAAATATATTAATAATAATTTCCAATTAGTCCACATCTGTAATGGGGGATCATAAACACAACATAGCTACAATTAGACTTAACCTTATTTGGCTAAATTTAAGAATTACAGACCAGTAGCATTTACGACTACGGTTTGGACAGTTTACCACGTCACTCGCCATGAGTTTATTTTACCTTCACGCACTGCTGGAGGGTAAAATTAACCCTCACCTCCCTCTCTCCAAAGTTATATATCCGGTAAAGTGTCAAGTTGAAAGTATAATTGCTGGAAATGGGTCCTGTTTAAGAAGTGGCCCAATAATATGGAAAAGAAATATTTGTTTAAGTAAGAGAACAAATCAAAGCGTTTTACATCGAGGGCAGCTTTCGTTCCATTACTTGATCGTGTAACACATCTGTGCTTTAGTACGAAAATTTCTTATATACAAATTTGTGGTTATCCGTGAATTATACATTGATTTCCGGGCTGCAAAGGAGTTCTTATTATTTTGTGTTAATGAACAATCAGAGTCGAAATTTACGGCATTTATATGGACTACACACGATATGCGAATGGTACGATGATAAACGGGTTGATAGTACACGGCTTATAGAGTTAGCTGGGCAGCCTGAAGACTTGGGAGGTTGTGTGATACACTTAGGGATTGGTCGTAGGCAGATTTTAATTTTACCTGTAACTAGGACAAGTACATAGTGTCTTTTTTTCAGTTGTAATTTCTTATCAAGGTCACCTGTTTGTAGCCATTGCTATATGCGTATGGTACAAAACAACATTTCAAATTTATGTGATATGGAATACAATGTGCGGTAAATAAGCACATTCAGATATAGGGTAAGTATCCATAAGAGTGCAGATCATGAGATTTACCGACAACATAAAAACTAATACTAAAATAATGGCGAAACAGTGAAACGTATATCAAACTCGAAAATATTTGCAAACGCAATTACGAAATTAATTACTCTGTAAATACGAAATTAATTACAATCACGCAATGAACGTGAATGCGCGAATTTGTAAAGTCAATAATACCCATATAGGATTGCAATTCTGATAAAATACAACAAAAAAATATGTTTGTCACCACCCACGTATAATTGGTACCCTCCCATGAGATAGAAGAGTTATTTAAGTAATCAAATGTTTGAAAAATTATTTGTCTTTGATGAATGGTGCCAAAAAAGACACAGTGGAACATATTGCGTCAAAAGAATCGCCAAAGAGGGCATACTTTGGATATTATAAACACATGAATTAGCCTAATAATTAAAAATAGTGAAACTCTACGTCGTGGGTGACGTGACCAAACCAACAGGTTATAGACTATAACAGGCATTGATATAGTAGAGACACGTAGTAGAGGAAAGAGACGAAAGGTTCTGTTGACGAATCTGAAGGAATGCCCTAACGGTTTATAGAGAACCCAAAAAAAAATGAAGATAAAAATCGTGATATGCAACCTTCCTAAAGAAATGTTACATTAGGAGATATTAAATAGTATATTAAAAAACAGAAATATATAGAAATAAAAATCAAATTGAGAGGGAGAGATGTAGATAAACAGCGAATGTTTGTCATTATTTTTACATGTAAATTCTATAAACATCATTAGCGAACAGTAAAGCAGGAATAAATCAATCAAAATATTTCCGAGTAAGTAATTATATATTCCCTTGTAAGCTGTTCTACCCCAACGTTATGTCGCAGTATTTACTACCCAGCTCAGTATTTATGCAGAACATAATTTAATTATAAATTCAATAAGGAATTAATTATTTAGTGTCAAGTTTGCTGTCGCTTGATTTTACCAGCGTCATAGGAAAACGTGTATTATTGAAAAGGTTCCACGAAATTGTATGGTGATAGTATTTTTATGTGTGTAATTTTATATATGGTGTTGCCAAATATTGTATATATTTTAAGTGTATATTTTTCATTAGGCTATCTTTAATTTTACGTAAATACATTTCTAGTCCTTCGTGTATATTTATTTTTAATATTTTTATCGATTTTCTATTTATATTTATAACCATTATGTTTGGAAGGCAATTTACTTAACCAATGCAATGAGTGGATAAATGTGTTTCAGCGGATTCAATGCTTTTAAGTAGATACGTGTCTATATCATTATTTTAATTTTAGTTTATCATGCATCTAATAACTTCAATCTTTAGATATACGCTTCATATGTAAATAAACTTTATATTTTCATGCTTATTATTTTTATAAATATAAAATTTAATAAAATAAAATAAGTTTTTTTAAGATATAAAAACTAATCTGATTCTAACTGTATTTAGCAAAGGTGAAAAGGCATTGATGACATAAAACTTCTTCGACCCGTTGTATGAATAGGAACTTTAAATTTTGGGATACACAGCATATCTCCTTCTTGTCCTGCGTGGCCACGTTTCTGCCGGTAAATTAGGATATTTGGTTAGGAGGTAGTAAAAACATAGCTACAACGTAATATAGGAGTGTAATGTGTGAACAGCTGAGACACAACACATTCTGCCTTTCTATATGTTACTGTACTACTTGACATTTTTGTCATATTGCAGTGAAATTACGACTTAGAAAGGCAATAGATCATTACGAAGCTTTCGGTATACAGCTGTAAAATACCTTAATACTACTTATGTACTTTTGAAATATACACCGATAATACATAAGTGCATTATATTCTTTTTAAAAATGAAAGACGATCTAAAACAAAATAATAATAACATAAATATCAACAGGCTTAATGAAAAAAACGCTTTTATGCAAATTCCTACGTTTTCTTTTGAAAGATTTTTAGAGTTTTGTAAAATCGTTATAAATTATCATATTTTTATAATAATCTTTCCATATAGAATATTTATTGACCATAATGAATGTCTCATAGATGCATGATTTTTAAATACATACATCTGAGATACGAATATTAAGTTTACAACTCAGATGCATCACTAATGTGTAAAACTACGTGTTATGTTTTAGGAAATAAAACTTATTAAGAATTTTCTAAAGTGTTCTAGAAGGTTGAGCACTGAATTACTAAATTAATTGTCAGGGTTCGATCCTCTTTAGCGCCAAAGAATTTCTGTGAGCTTAGTCTGAAAAAGTGGATACCTAGAGCGGCTGAAGCATTGTGGTGGCCACATTATCTTCCTTGAATACTACAACACGACGGAAGGCGTCTCTGACCTGTTTAGGCTAAACCGTGTTTATAGTACAGGAGTCATTAATAAATACTGTATAAAAAGCTAAAAAAACACTTTAATTGAAGACTCAAATAACTAAAAATACTAGTGCTGTAAGCTTCTTCTTAAAAAAAGGAATTTTGAGACATTTTATGAGCCTACGGATATTAAATAATTTTAAATATAACATTTAATAAAACTGAGGGTTACAACAAGTTCTTTTTAAACTATCGCATATAATACTGAACGAAAACCATATTGATAATCTACCACGGTAATAGAAAAAACTAAGACGTTGGAAATTACCAATAAAACTAAAAGGCTGTTTGTAGCAAGTGTGAACCCATTGCGTTGGGTAAAAGCCTCCTTCTCTAAGCTTCTTAGCACTCCTGGCAAAACTCGACGCCTAATCGGGTTACGGACCATGGTGAAGTTTACCCTTCGTACAAGCTAATTATTCAACTGCTTTTATACATATTTTACATAATTTAATGAGTTTACCATTCTTTCAAAATTTTCTTCTAGGATTTTCTTAGCCCTGATGAAAAGGTTTATTATAAAAGAAGATTCATGCAATAGTTCCTAGCTTTACAAAGAATGTGACCTTGAGATGAGAAGGTGTATTTATTCAGTAGGCCAGATCTTAATAGACTTATGGTTACAAGAGGGATACAATAAACCATTATTGGAATGCAGAAGCAGAATTTTCTAAGGTTTTTGTTTTTAGTTACTTATTTTATCTAGAATATATTGTTAATAAAATACGTTCGTTTGTACGAAATTAGTGCTTCTAAAATCCTTGTATAATTGAGAAAACGAAACAGACACCTCTGCACCGCTCTGTACGTTACACGTGTGAGTAGTTACTCACAAAGGACAGGGTGAATAGCGTATTTGCATTCAGGCCTCTAGCGGTGTGCATATATAGTGGGGCGCATTAGGTAAGGGTGCACTTCAAAGCATCCACCCTAACGATATTGTAATGCTATTCGGGTGATTGTAATAATCAGAATTATTGGGTGCATGCCGTTAAACTCTCCATAAAGTATGTTCGCATTGTTCAACATATTATTTGTTTTCTTGTTTCGATTAGTGTATTGATTCAAATAAACACATAATGTAAATTTAATACAAATCATTAATGAACTTGAATATATGTATACAGTATTAAAATAATAAATATATTTATAAGAACAATTCTAATAATATTGTTATTATATCGATCTCATGCGTAGATCCTTTTTTTTTGTTAAAAAAATATTCAAATTAATTTAGGACCAACAAGGTTTTCCATCCTTTTAGGTGGTGTCTGACCACTATCAGTGTTTATAATGACGAAAATCTATTAGAACAACTTAAAACATTTTGTCTCTTTAACGTTTTTCATAAATTTACATTAATTATCACTTTAAAAAGTTGGATATTCTTTTAGTAAAAACGTTAGAGTGTTGTCACCGGTTCCTTACTGCAGAGTCAAAATTACAAACATTTTGAAAATATAACTAGTGTAAATGTAGTGTATAAATGTGTCATGCAAAATTATATAGGTGGGTTTTTGTGATTTTATTTGAAAGGTTAGGAAACCTGGATGCAGTTTATTGAGTTGGGTACAATAAAACTTGTTCATAAATGACACTCAGAGATACTAACGGAGTTTACTCACGTATACTCAAAGCCTGGGTCTAATGTTCCTGTGGATGTGACCTTGGTTTATACGAATACCACAAGAATAGGAAATGCGTTAATATAAGAAGTTTTTTACGTTTTAACGTGATTTCTAAGCCGTTGCCACTATTAACTTCCTTCTATCGGAGACACAGGCTAATGCCAAACCGTTGCAATAATGTGTAAAGGGAGAAATAAGAAAAGATAACTACTCTATGAAGGACGTAATAATCTACTGTTTGTTGCTGGTTATAAGAGTGAAGGACAGCTTGTGTGGATAGAAAGTTCGGATAGTCATAAACTATTGTTTAAGTGATTAATTAAAAATAAATAATAGTATATTTTAAAGACCCTAAAAAAGACAGAAAAACTTTATTCTTAAAATATCGAGAAATAAACATTTGTATGCAAAGTAAGAAGATAATGCATTTTTATATTGCAGGATAGTTCAACCACTCGACATCTATGAATAGATTTATGGAATCAGTCCTATTTATCATATATATGACCCAAATATATCAATAATAGCTAGAAAAAACAACAATCAGAAAAAAACAACTCAAATTTGAGACATGATGTAATTAACGTCTTACTCTGAAAAAAATTCCATTACTAAAAATTAGGTGTGGGAAAGATACTTCTTTCATCAAAAATCTTTTACGTTTTACTGCGTTGCAAAATATTTTACCGACAAATTTACATCTATTTTTAGGAAAAACTAGAAGCTCCAATTATGTAGGCCTTAGCACAATGTTAAAATTAAGTTTAGGTAAAAAAACTAAGTAGTGTTGCATGGAATAAGAAGAAAACAGAAATAATTATAAAATTCACTTTTTATCACGTGATGCGGGATCTACATAAATACAACTTTTTCACGCAATAAGATGTTCTAAAAAGAATAACATGCCCAAAGTGGTATCGCTAGACCCTGTTGCTGATTCCGAGCTCTTACAAATGCAATTGTCTTACACAGTGCTATAAGAAGAATTTACATTGTAAAAGAACTATAATATATTACATGCATTGCAAAGATGAAGCTCCATCCTGATATAATCATTGCAGTCTCACTAATCGTTCGATTTTGATAACAAACTTTTACTTAAAAAATATTTTACGCCGGTAAGAAACCATTTCCTAAATAAGTATCATTATAAATTTAAAAAAAAAATTATAATTGAAATATTAATAAAAAGTTTAATTAATAATTTATTTCAATTAAAGTTTTTTTATTAATCAGCATCTCTTATTTCTTTTACCAATAAATTTGTAATTTTTTTACAGATTTTACAAATAATTTTAAGGTTAATGCAAATGGTAAGCATATGGGTATCCAGAACACACTCTCGCCCTAACAAGACTTGCTACAAATGGAACTGTTATAAGTAGAATTAGTAACTGCATTTTAATCCCTTTGAATTTAAAGATGAACCTGTATGTAATGTATAGCAATGAGAAAAATCTTCTTTATTTCAAATACTTTATCCATTTATAAAACCTAGTGAATATTTCCTGCGGCATAGCAGATAATGTATCGAAAATCGAAGGCTCAGATAAATTAATACCAATCCCTTAACAAAATAGTATTTTCAATAAATATATTTACTCTAGTGTAATAACGAATAATATAATTTTCCATAGACGTACATTTATTAAAATTCCTGCTAATCTATGATACGAATTGTTGCATAGACATAGACTTATTAAATCACCTGATCTATGAATTTATACTCTATAACATAATTCAATCAAATATCTGATATTCTTGTACACATAGGAAATTTCATTGAAATCATTTAAATATCATCCATAAACAACCTCAACTGAAAACACAAAGTTAGCCTTAACCTCTATGGATTGCCTCGGAAATCTTCCTGACAATTCGCTCATATCCGGAAAACAATTCAATTAAACGCCATATGCAACCTTAAGCGTAGACAAAAACCACAACGTTAACCTATCCTAAAAATTTCGAAAATGTTCGGAACAATTCGTTGATATCCGGATTGTCCGTGTAAGTTGTTAATAACATATTTATATCTTATTTCACAGTGCCATCATAGGGTTTTTAAGTTATAAACAACTACCTTGTTTACTTTGTGATTAATGTTTTCATATTTTTCTTGATAATTAATTTTATTTTGTTATTTTATATTTGTTTCAAGTGTTTATTGTTGTATTAATTACTCGAGCTGTTGTGTATTTGCCTTTATAACTTTTATTTAGGTTAATATTGGGTTTGTTCCCTCCGTGACAACATTCCAAAGCATTTCTCAAAAAATTACTGTTATTTTCTCCAGTAACTGTTCAGAAATATTTGATTGCATTCCTCCAAACAAACTGTTCATAATAGTGATAATATATTCCCCAACCAGAAACATACATAAAACGGAATTAAACTTTGAACCTAAGACGTCATAATTATAGAATAGTCGTGGCAGAGGGATAAGCCATGAACAAAATGTTAGAGTACAATTCACGTTCTGGTACACAAACCCCACCAGTTGCTCCCGTCTATCTGTGCCGCCCTTTGCTTAGTTTAGCTTACCGCAATAAAATCTAACTAATTAATATAATAGACGAGACTAGACCAAATGTATTTGCTGGGTCGTGACATATTTCCACTATGGGCTGCTTCTCTAGTGATTACGTCATCAGAATTATATGTGAGACAAAATATAAGGGGATACCAGTGGTATAAATTTACAACCAAGGACGCTGTATGTCAAGGATATAAAGAGACATGGTCCGCATGCGCATGGACACGTGGTAAGAAGTTCAGGATCACGTGTCCTGTAAAGGTTACAGACAAGAGATAAACGGACTTGCTGAAAACACTATGGGGCACGTAGGAAGTTAATAATATTGTGACTGTCTCTCTGAAAGCAATACGGAGTGCATTGTAGTAGAGCTATAGTACAGAGTGCATTATATTAAAGCTATAGTACAGAGTGCATTATAGTAAAGATATAGTACAGAGTGCATTATAGTAAAGCTATGGTACAGAGTAGATTATAGTAAAGCTATAGTACAGAGTGCATTATAGTAAAGCTATAGTACAGAGTGCATTATAGTAAAGCTATAGTACAGAGTGCATTATAGTAAAGCTATAGTACAGAGTGCATTATAGTAAAGCTATGGTACAGAGTGCATTATAGCAGAGCTATAGCACAGAGTGCATTATAGTAAAGCTATAGTACAGAGTGCATTATAGTAAAGCTATGGTACAGAGTGCCTTATAGTAGAGCTATAGCACAGAGTGCATTATAGTAAGGCTATAGTACAGAGTGCATTATAGTAAAGCTATAGCACAGAGTTCATTATAGTAAAGCTATAGTACAGAGTACATTATAGTAAAGCTATGGTACAGAGTGCATTATAGTAGAGCTATAGCACAGAGTGCATTATAGTAGAGCTATAGTACAGAGTGCATTATAGTAAAGCTATAGCACAGAGTTCATTATAGTAAAGCTATAGTACAGAGTGCATTATAGTAAAGCTATAGCACAGAGTGCATTATAGTAAAGTTATAGTACAGAGTGCATTATAGTAAAGCTATAGTACAGAATGCATTATAGTAAAGCTATAGTACAGAGTGCATTATAGTAAAGCTATAGCACAGAGTGCATTATAGTAGAGCTATAGCACAGAGTGCATTATAGTAAAGCTATAGTACAGAGTGCATTATAGTAAAGCTATGGTACAGAGTGCATTATAGTAGAGCTATAGCACAGAGTGCATTATAGTAAAGCTATAGTACAGAGTGCATTATAGTAAAGCTATAGCACAGAGTGCATTATAGTAAAGCTATAGTACAGAGTGCATTATAGTAAAGCTATAGCACAGAGTGCATTATAGTAGAGCTATAGCACAGAGTGCATTATAGTAAAGCTATAGTACAGAGTGCATTATAGTAAAGCTATGGTACAGAGTGCCTTATAGTAGAGCTATAGCACAGAGTGCATTATAGTAAGGCTATAGTACAGAGTGCATTATAGTAAAGCTATAGCACAGAGTTCATTATAGTAAAGCTATAGTACAGAGTACATTATAGTAAAGCTATGGTACAGAGTGCATTATAGTAGAGCTATAGCACAGAGTGCATTATAGTAGAGCTATACCACAGAGTGCATTATAGTAAAGCTATAGTACAGAGTGCATTATAGTAAAGCTATAGCACAGAGTGCATTATAGTAAAGTTATAGTACAGAGTGCATTATAGTAAAGCTATAGTACAGAATGCATTATAGTAAAGCTATAGTACAGAGTGCATTATAGTAGAGCTATAGCACAGAGTGCATTATAGTAAAGCTATAGTACAGAGTGCATTATAGTAAAGCTATAGCACAGAGTGCATTATAGTAAAGCTATAGTACAGAGTACATTATAGTAAAGCTATGGTACAGAGTGCATTATAGTAGAGCTATAGCACAGAGTGCATTATAGTAGAGCTATACCACAGAGTGCATTATAGTAAAGCTATAGTACAGAGTGCATTATAGTAAAGCTATAGCACAGAGTGCATTATAGTAAAGTTATAGTACAGAGTGCATTATAGTAAAGCTATAGTACAGAATGCATTATAGTAAAGCTATAGTACAGAGTGCATTATAGTAAAGCTATAGCACAGAGTGCATTATAGTAGAGCTATAGCACAGAGTGCATTATAGTAAAGCTATAGTACAGAGTGCATTATAGTAAAGCTATGGTACAGAGTGCATTATAGTAGAGCTATAGCACAGAGTGCATTATAGTAAA
>JBAIZL010000003.1:90247041-90334541 GCA_036971475.1 Prosapia bicincta | reverse complement strand
AAATACCGGAACTATCTACAGATTGTAGTTATAAATATATTAAAAATAAAAATTGTTGATTTTACTGTAAATATGGTCTAAGCCACTTAGATCTAAACAATAAAGAACTTGTATTTATAATATTATTATAACTTACAATATAACTAGAGAATGTTATCTTTTTTGTTTATTCAATAATTTAATATTTTAACCCCTACAGCCTGTTGCAGTTGAAACGAATTTCTTGTTCATATTGGAACAAAGGATGATAGCATTGTAAATCCAAAGATATAATACATTATTTGACCTGTTAAAACATTTACTAAATTTGGACATTTTAATAACAATACATAAAATAATAGAATAATTTTGTAAAGGCTGGACAAACAGCGCATCATTAAGTCCTTTCTCGATCCAACCTAAATCCAACTCCCCTTCTCTATCCACCAATTTAAAAGCGGGTTTTTGGGAGGATAATTTATGTTAGGTTAAGTCAGGTCAGGATAGGTTAGGTTGGGTTATGTTAGGTTAGGTTAGGTTAGGTTGGGTTAGGTTAGGTCAGGTCAGGATAGGTTAGGTTATTTTGTAAAAACCCTAAGCTAAGCCATTAGCTCATACAACTCTATTTATAAACCGTTAGAATGCAGAGCTAGCCCAGGTGAGGGATTTTCCGTGCCAAGATTTTCTACTCATTATTTTATGTATACAGTACATTTTTCTAAATATTTCACTATATAAATACGAATTACATTAGGCCTTCGTAGTCATGACAAGTAAAATTAATGACAAAACTTAGAAAAACACAGAAGAATTACTGAAATGGCATTGGTTCTGAGATAAATAAGTCTTGCCAAACAGGACAAAAAGGAAGGAAAATTTTCTACACATGTAAATACCTAACTTGCTGCGCACGTACAGCAATGGCACGTGCTTCGCGACGGTTCCCTAGCATTATTCGCAAAGGCGGACACTATGCAGATGTAAAAATTTATAGTTGATAATATCGTTTTCGTTTTTGGTGGCCCCGCTTAAGGATTCTTCCCTCAGGTCTAGAGAGAGTGTTAGTTGTACCATTCTACGAGGTTGGTAATAAAATTATATTACAAAATAAATTTAAAAATAAAAACCATTATAGCATATTTCAGTCTTTTCTAAATCTTACTACATTACTATTTCTATTATAAACTACATTAGTTAACTCATGTAATTTTGCCATAATATAGGCAAAATGTATTTCCGCTATCTGAGAAATAAATAGGTAATCTAATGTCATTCTTAAATGTAGTAAAACCGTTAGAATGTAGTAAAACCGTTAGAATGTAGTAAAACCGTTAGCATGTAGTAAAACCGTTAGCATGTAGTAAAACCGTTAGAATGTAGTAAAACCGTTAGAATGTAGTAAAACTGTTAGCATGTAGTAAAACCGTTAGAATGTAGTAAAACCGTTAGAATGTAGTAAAACCGTTAGAATGTACGAGTAACGCTGGCAATATCGTAGCTATCGTTACTCTTCCACCCCCCCCCCCATTGCTCCTAATGTATGAAAGTAACAGGTAAAATATTTTCATAATAACAAATACCAAAACAATAAGGAGCACTGTAGTGTAATTATAAATAAAGTTTGTAAGAATTATAAACCATTGTTACAAATAATTACACGACCTTTATGCACACTGCGCTAAAGCACATAGCATCATAAGAAAATTACAAATATACTGATCTAACAACTGATTTGTTGTTAAATATGGCAATAGATAAATAAAATTTAAATAAATTATTACATGTGTGTGTGTGTGTGTGTGTGTGTGTGTGTGTGTGTGTGTGTGTGTGTGTGTGTGTGTGTTGCAACGGACCGGCCCACAACGACGCACCGCCGTCAACCCTACCGTTGACTAGCACCGAGCGCAAGGCCGACCACCAAACGCCCATTGCAGAGCAAGAATTTTTAAACGAGTCGCTCGCAGCAAAAGCCACGAACGCTGTGCAGTGCTCGCCAAAATCTGCCAGAGAACAAGTCACTGGACTTAAAAAAGAAAAAACCTAACTTGCTGCGGATTTTACCCTTAACGGGTGAGTCATCCCGGGGGAGGGGTTCTTTTGAAAGACATCTAAACGGCGAAAATGACCATATCAGTTGTAGGAGAGTGTAAGAAACTTGTTTAAAAGAATACTCAGTTTGTTTGCAAGTTAGTTAAAAAACATTTATTTTTTAATTTTAAAATTTAAAATTTAAATTTACATCGCACAGTCTGTAACTTCTTTGACTTAAAATATCTTTTGTGTTGGTTCTCACACAGTTAAGAAACCATACTCTGCTTATTCTATTTGACATTAAAGTTTAAATTAAGATTTTACGATTTTAGTTTGCTTACAATCGGAATATACCAAAGCGTAAAACTTTGCTCTACTTAACGTTCCATCTTAATTGTCAAAATATAACCCTTTCCTACCTGAAGTTCTTGTTCTTTTCTTCTAATTAAAAATTCTCTTTTCCCTTAAGTGACTATTTTAACAACCCTCGACAGCTTGTCCTAATTTTATTTCAGTATCCCAGGTTATTAACCTTGAAATTTTAATTGTCAATATTTGGTTTTGTTTACTTTAATTTTTACTTAAAATTTAATTGTTACAGTTTACAAATTTTCGTTTTAACCTTTTTGATTCAAGCAAAGCCTTACTCTTCAATACACTCCGAGAGCTCCCTACGTTTTACATTTTGTTCAATTAGTTAAACTTTCTAAACACACTACTTTTTTATGGCAACATTCTACATAGCCATGTAAGTGATAAAATCTTTCCTATATCTCTATCAATTTTAAATGACCTTTTAAAATTTAATTTCTATTTGCTTTAGCAGGTAAAGTTTTACTAAATTTTACCAAACAACCTAAAAACAATTTCATAAATTATATCAGATTATATAAAAACAAATTATCAAGCACATACTGAAACAAAAATTACCTATAAAACATATAGCCATATCTCCCACAAGATTATCAAAATATTTACTGAACAACAAATCATAATTAATAAAAATTGTTAAAACATCTCCTGAATAAATTCAAACACCTTCCCAATTGAAATTACAATACTTAAATACATATTTTAATTAAAACGTTTACTGAAACATAGTTAAACTTTTTTAAACATATCCTCAATCATTTACAAAATCTACAAATTTATTAAAATTCATTTAACCCTTTTAACAGAAAATATTTCACCCTTTGGTTATCTATTTGATTAACCCTTTCGGCATGAAAATCCACATAATGAAATTTATTAATATTTATTGAAACATAGTTAAACCCTTTTAAACTGATCCTCGATCATTTACAAAAAAATTTACAAATTTACTAAAATTTATCTAACCCTTTTACTAGAAAATATTTAACCCTTTGGTTACTATTAATTTAACCCTTTTGCATGAGAATCATAAATACAGAAATTTATTTAAATTTATTTAAAATTTATCAATGCAATTTCTGAAGGAAATTGATATTTAATAAATTTTGAGTAACCTTTGCTAAATGGTTACTAACCCCTTTGCCTAAATTATATAACTTATATTTAAACCAATTTGCAAAAATTTCATTTTTCCTTCTAAGTTTCCCTATCACCAACATATTATTTTACATACATATAAATCATGAAATAAACAAAATACACTTATAATTCATAAAAGAAAAAACTTATTTTAATATATTAGCTAGCCCCACTCACAATTTAAAAATCTCTGGTTTAACTTAACCATTTTGTTGCACTTTTAAAATATTTAAAATCTACACATATCAAAATCATAACCCTTTATTTTTACTCAAACCTTGGTTTGATTCAACTTTTTTAATACACATATATAATTTCACCCTTTTCTAAATAAAATCAACAGTTTAAATTAAATAGCTTCAATTAATGATATAACCCTTGTTTATTTCAAACGAGAACAATTTATGTCAATTTGTTTCATATCTAAAAATTTCATAATGACTCCTTCTAAATAAAATAACAATTCAGTTTAATTCAATTATATGAAATAACACTCCTGTTTATAGGAGTACTTGAAACTAAAACATGACCTTCGAGTCAGCTGTGGTAAACAATTGCCTTTGTCCGCCATCTTGGATATTTACTTTTAGCATATTATATTTAATTAATTACAACCCTTCTCTTATTTAATTTCCTTACACCTTCATAAGATTTTAACCCTTTAAATAATTTAAATCCCTTATTTTAGTAGTTTATTTTAAAAACCTTAACCCTTTACAATATTTCTAACCTAAAATTTTTATTTCCCTTACTTTCATGAAATGCAACATATTTTCTGCTTTTATGGCATCGCCATCTTGAAACCCCCTCTTTAAAACAAAGCCACCAGTATTTATTTCTTAATTTCAAAGTTTACTGTTAATGATTTTAAAATTTATTTAAATTTTATAACATTTTCCCATAAAGAAAAATTTTTCAAATTAAAATTTTCTAATTTGCAAAGGGAAGTCAAAGTAGACCTGACCTGAAATCCACCACAAAGCACGGCTTGCCCATTTCTCCCTCTCTTCTTTCTCTCTCCCTTTGTTCTCCAGTGGGGTGGGGAGGTCCGGCTTGGATGTTGTATCTTTCCCACGCAGGTATACTAGGATGATTTCCCACGAGTTACCGCCATCTTTGGAACCACCTTCCCTTTGTGCTTCTGGTACACCTCATGTAGATCTGCTTGCTCCACCCTTTGTTTGAAACTCTCCCATCTTCTTTCTTCGATGCTTTTTGCACCTCTTTTAAATTTTAGACTGTTACTAATAAAATTTTTAGCTTTAAGCCCTTTTTTAACACTGTTCTTAGCTGGGCATTTTATAACACAGGAAAGAATAAAAAATTTTTTAAATCGTTTACCAAGTTAGTTGAATTAGGTTTAATTTAGTTTGAAATTTAGTATCACTTTTTTAAAACTGTTTGCTAGGTTATCACTGTTCACTTCGCCTTGCCTTTGTAGTAAGGCTGTAACACACACATTTTAAGACGCTCGCACATTATTGATGGAATTTTATGGGGAAACCTCTTTCGGCGCGATCTTGAGTCCGAAAGGGCCCCATTTTCGGAAACACAACGTCACGACATTCCTACGAAACGAAATTGCCTTAGCCACTCATCGTTTTTAAGCAATTAACAGTAAAATACTACTGTTCATTCTTTACCGGAGCTAATCCCTCACACGTCCGTACACTTCAGAAGTCCAGGTGTCGCTGGGGTGTAAAAGGACGCTAACCTTCAATCCCACGGGGAAGCCCCCCTCCTTCCAGTCTGTTCCCACGAGCCTCTCAACCAAAAAGGATCCTTATCGATTTCGTCATGATCGGCGCACGCATCTCCTTTGTACAAAACTCAACGGCTCGCAAAAATCCATACATTGGATCGATTCTATCCACTTTTTCGTTCTAGCCGTCTAACTCTTTATGGGTGCCTTTAATGAAGTTTTCTTATTCTTTGTTATTGATTTTTCTCGTCTCGCTTTATCTCTGGAAATGTCAATGGTAGCTCTAGGTCAATTTTGACAATCTTCCCCTTGCAAACGGCCTTAAATTAAAGTTTCTAACCCCTCTTACGGTGGCTTGGTTTGTTTTATATAAAAGAAATTTAACCTCTTTATGTTTTAAATTTTATCTTTTTGCGGTATGTATTCCAAGAGAATACTGCCCGTCGCAGTGTGTGTGTGTGTGTGTGTGTATAAGTGTGTGTGTGTGTGTGTGTGTGTGTGAGTGTGTGTGTGTGTGTGTGTGTGTGTGTGTGTGTGTGTGTGTGTGTGTGTGTGTGTGTGTGTGTGTGTGTGTATGTGTGTGTGTATGTGTGTGTGTGTGTGTGTGTGTGTTTGTGTGTTTGTGTGTGTGTGTGTGTGTGTGTTTGTTTGTTTGTGTTTGTGTGTGGGGGACAGAGAGTCAGACATAGTCAGAGAGAGAGAGAGAGAGAGAGAGAGAGAGAGAGAGATGGAGACATAGAGAGGTTTGGGCACCCCACGTTTACCATGTCTGTCATCGCGACACTGGCTGCAGGTAGGTATGTGTGAACAGGGCTTTTGGTTTGGGCTGGATAAATGACGTAGCTGATTCTAAAGTAATTTTATTTTTATCCACTGCAGAATCTTTCCTCTCTCAATTATTTCATCCCTTTACCTGAAAAACAGAAATAAAATTGTGTCCTCCATTCTACACAATAACATTAATTAAATTAACCAATGTAGGAGCTTCCCGGTTGGAATTTTAAATCTTAGCGGTGAAATTTTATTTTCAAAAATTAATCCCTGTGAAGGCTTTTATAATAGATTAAAAATATTTCCCTTTATACAGCGTCGTCAGTGTTTCAAGCAATAGAACTTTACATTTAAGGAGTGTGAGATGTCTGTATTTACATTTCTTGATCTGTGAGATAATGACGTCATAGAATTAGTGTCTCAATTAAATATAATGTAACGTATTCTAAAGATACTGCATCCTACTTTTTTATTTATTTTATTATTCCTTTTTATATATTTTATTTAAAACGTTTTACTGTGTCATTTTGTTAGTAGTTTTAGTTTGTTACAAAAATAATTCGATACTTCTGTTCAAATAGCGTCTTATAATGTCGAGTGTTATAAAAAGCAATACTAACAACTTCATGTATTTGCTGATCAAACTATGTATTTGGAGAGGTTCCAACCCTTTTATCTTGATTAAAACCGAATATTTACACGTGGTTAAACGGAGATTATACCCAGTTTTAAATTTTGAAATTGAAATAATCGTTTATTAAAGTTTTTAGCATGCTAGCAATGGTTGCTTTCAAATTATGCCAAAATAACATATAAACATAATATCGCGGAAAAACTGTGGATGGATAGTTTTTTAGTTTGTATAAACAGCGCATCTTGTTTACTATGCACACGCTTCTACGAAGCTTGTAGTAGGCCTAGAATTTGCACTCCACTGCCGGGTATAAATCGGTAAGGGAGGTATGTGTTTATTCTCCCAGTAACCGAGCAAAACCCTTAGCGCGGTTCTCCAAAGCCGGGTAATACTCGGTAATGTTTTTTGTCGTATTTACTCAGAAGCCGGGTGTATTTTTCTGGCCTTCCACGCCTAAACAAACATAGTTTGGCATTTTTTTAATTATTAGGACAAAATCTTTTTTTGTGTTTTGTATTACCTTTGTACCAAACCTTATTGTTTTCCTAAGTTGGTGGTACAAGTAAAACGTATTAATAGAGCATCACTTCAGCAAGTACTAAGTTTCCATTACCTCTTTGTGGAATATATATATTTATTTGTATTGTTTCATTTTTATAAAGGTTAATTGTGATGAAGTTTGTAGTTTTTCTTTGATGAATTGATTATTTATTTGATTTATTTCATTTTTATTAAACGTCAATAGTGATGAAGTTTGTTTTATAGTCTGTCTTTGTTGAATAGATAATTAATTTGTTTTCTTTTTTTTATTAACGTCAATAGTGATAAAGTTTGTTTTAAAGTATTTCTTTGATGAATTCATTATTTATTTGTTTTGTTTCATTTTTTTAAAGGTTAATAGTGATGAGTTTGTGTGAAAGACTTTCTTTGGCGAATTGATAATTTATTTGTTTTGTTTCTTTTTTATAAGGTTAATAGTGATGAAGTTTGTTTTAAGTCTTTCTTTGATGAATTCATTATTTATTTGTTTTGTTTCATTTTTTAAAAGGTTAATAGTGATGAAGTTTGTTTTAATGTCTTTCTTTGATGAATTGATTATTTATTGGTTTTGTTTCATTTTTTTTAAAGTTAATAGTGATGGGGTTAGTTTTATTTTTATGTGAATTTATTTGTTTTGTTTGATTTTTTTAAAGGTTAATATTGATGAAGTTTGTGTGAAAGTCATTCTTTGACGAATTGATAACTTATTTGTTTTGATTCATTTTTTCAAAAAGTAACAATAATGAAGATTTTTTTTAAGTCTTTTTTTGATGAATTAATAATTTATTTGTTTTTTTTCAAGGTTAATAGTGATGAAGTTTGTTTTAAAGTCTTTCTTTGATGAATTAATTATTTATTTGTTTGGTTTCACTTTTTTTTAAATTTAATATTAATGAAGTTTGTTTTATAGTCTCTCTTTGGTGAATTGATTATTTATTTGTTTTGTTTCATTTAGCTACAGTTTTGTGGTTTTATAGTAAGCTTTATGTCTCAATGGAAGATGCCAATGTTATGAGAAATGTGCAGCTATTAGACGAGGATAAAGGTGTGCTATCAGAACTATCTGACGATGAGGGAACTAGTTCAAATGGTTCTTTTGGTAACATGTTGGATTTAGAAAATGATGAGGTCAATATTGACGTAGACAATGACGGTGAGAAAAGTAAAGGCTATGATGCTAATGTTATGAGAAATGTGCAGCTATTAGACGAGGATAAAGGTGTGCTATCAGAACTATCTGACGATGAGGGAACTAGTTCAAATGGCTCTTTTGGTAACATGTTGGATTCAGAAAATGATGAGGTCAATATTGACGTAGACAATGACGGTGAGAAAAGTAAAGGCTATGATGCCAATGTTATGAGAAATGTGCAGCTATTAGACGAGGATAAAGGTGTGCTATCAGAACTATCTGACGATGAGGGAACTAGTTCAAATGGCTCTTTTGGTAACATGTTGGATTCAGAAAATGATGAGGTCAATATTGACGTAGACAATGACGGTGAGAAAAGTAAAGGCTATGATGCCAATGTTATGAGAAATGTGCAGCTATTAGACGGGGATAAAGGTGTGCTATCAGAACTATCTGACGATGAGGGAACTAGTTCGAATGGTTCTTTTGGTAACATGTTGGATTTAGAAAATGATGAGCTCGATATTGACGTAGACAATGACGGTGAGAAAAGTAAAGGCTATGATGCCAATGTTATGAGAAATGTGCAGCTATTAGACGAGGATAAAGGTGTGCTATCAGAACTATCTGACGATGAGGGAACTAGTTCAAATGGTTCTTTTGGTAACATGTTGGATTTAGAAAATGATGAGCTCGATATTGACGTAGACAATGACGGTGAGAAAAGTAAAGGCTATGATGCCAATGTTATGAGAAATGTGCAGCTATTAGACGAGGATAAAGGTGTGCTATCAGAACTATCTGACTATGAGGGAACTAGTTCAAATGGTTCTTTTGGTAACATGTTGGATTTAGGAAATGATGAGGTCAATATTGACGTAGACAATGACGGTGAGAAAAGTAAAGGCTATGATGCCAATGTTATGAGAAATGTGCAGCTATTAGACGAGGATAAAGGTGTGCTATCAGAACTATCTGACTATGAGGGAACTAGTTCAAATGGTTCTTTTGGTAACATGTTGGATTTAGGAAATGATGAGGTCAATATTGACGTAGACAATGACGGTGAGAAAAGTAAAGGCTATGATGCCAATGTTATGAGAAATGTGCAGCTATTAGACGAGGATAAAGGTGTGCTATCAGAACTATCTGACGATGAGGGAACTAGTTCAAATCGTTCTTTTGGTAACATGTTAGATTTAGGAAATGATGAGGTCAATATTGACGTAGACAATGACGGTGAGAAAAGTAAAGGCTATGATGCCAATGTTATGAGAAATGTGCAGCTATTAGACGAGGATAAAGGTGTGCTATCAGAACTATCTGACGATGAGGGAACTAGTTCAAATGGTTCTTTTGGTAACATGTTGGATTTAGGAAATGATGAGGTCAATATTGACGTAGACAATGACGGTGAGAAAAGTAAAGGCTATGATGCCAATAATCAGGATTGGGAAAACTGGACTGAGAAATAATATTTTCAAACATTTCTTTTTTTTTTAATTCTGGTTACCGACCAGATTGCACCTCCTCAAAATAAAACAATACCAGAAAAATATTTTTCCCTTCTTTTACCAAGTGAACTGCTTCAGTAACCGTAGTGAATTTTCAAGAAAGCAAAAGCGCCATAGATCCTCATTATCTGATAACGATTGGCTTTGCCGTAATTACTTCCACACTCCATACAAGCCGCAAAAGAAGAACAGGGAGTGTTAGGTTTGCCCCATGTGCCCCGTGCAGTCCTGCTCTGCATGTAGGATCATGTTTTGAAAAATTCCATGTGAAATATAAATATACACATATTTTTAATAGAATATTTGATTTATTTACATGTAAAATGTAAACCATAAACTTGAAACTTCTTTTATTATTAAAAAATATTGTATAAAAGCAAAATATATTTATTATTTAAAACCTTTATAAATGACAGTGTAACAGATAAAAGGTTTTGTTAAAAGCTAACGGAGCCGTAGCGCAGGCAACGTGTTGCTAGTGTGGAGAAGACGTGGCAAAGTGTACCTACCCGGGTTCAGAGTGCCGTGCGAAACAAGCGTT
The DNA here is from genome assembly GCA_036971475.1 of Prosapia bicincta. NCBI lineage: Eukaryota > Metazoa > Arthropoda > Insecta > Hemiptera > Cercopidae > Prosapia > Prosapia bicincta. The sequence continues at coordinate 90,324,185 of JBAIZL010000003.1, read as the reverse complement.
CTCACTGTTGGAGAGGAAAGGGCTGGGGAACGTTGCTAGTGTGGAGAAGACGTGGCGAAGTGTACCTACCCGGGTTCAGAGTGCGGTGCGAAACAAGCGTTCTCACTGTTGGAGAGGAAAGGGCTGGGGAACGTTGCTAGTGTGGAGAAGACGCGGCGAAGTGTACCTACCCGGGTTCAGAGTGCCGAGCCAAACAAGCGTTCTCACTGTTGGAGAGGAAAGGGCTAGGGAACGTTGCTAGTGTGGAGAAGACTGGGCGAAGTGTACCTACCCGGGTTCAGAGTGCCGTGCCAAACAAGCGTTCTCACTGTTGGAGAGGAAAGGGCTAGGGAACGTTGCTAGAGTGGAGAAGACGCGGCGAAGTGTACCTACCCGGGTTCAGAGTGCCGTGCCAAACAAGCGTTCTCACTGTTGGAGAGGAAAGGGCTAGGGAACGTTGCTAGTGTGGAGAAGACGTGGCGAAGTGTACCTACCCGGGTTCAGAGTGCCGTGCCAAACAAACGTTCTCACTGTTGGAGAGGAAAGGTCTAGGGAACGTTGCTAGTGTGGAGAAGACGCGGCGAAGTGTACCTACCCGGGTTCAGAGTGCCGTGCCAAACAAGCGTTCTCACTGTTGGAGAGGAAAGGGCTAGGGAACGTTGCTAGTGTGGAGAAGACGCGGCGAAGTGTACCTACCCGGGTTCAGAGTGCCGTGCCAAACAAGCGTTCTCACTGTTGGAGAGGAAAGGGCTAGGGAACGTTGCTAGTGTGGAGAAGACGCGGCGAAGTGTACCTACCCGGGTTCAGAGTGCCGTGCCAAACAAGCGTTCTCACTGTTGGAGAGGAAAGGGCTAGGGAACGTTGCTAGTGTGGAGAAGACGTGGCGAAGTGTACCTACCCGGGTTCAGAGTGGCGTGCCAAACAAGCGTTCTCACTGTTGGAGAGGAAAGGGCTAGGGAACGTTGCTAGTGTGGAGAAGACGCGGCGAAGTGTACCTACCCGGGTTGAGAGTGCCGTGCCAAACAAGCGTTCTCACTGTTGGAGAGGAAAGGGCTAGGGAACGTTGCTAGTGTGGAGAAGACGTGGCGAAGTGTACCTACCCAGGTTCAGAGTGCCGTGCCAAACAAGCGTTCTCACTGTTGGAGAGGAAAGGGCTAGGGAACGTTGTTAGTGTGGAGAAGACGTGGCGAAGTGTACCTACCAGGGTTCAGAGAGCCGTGCCAAACAAGCGTTCTCACTGTTGGAGAGGAAAGGTCTAGGGAACGTTGCTAGTGTGGAGAAGACGCGGCGAAGTGTACCTACCCGGGTTCAGAGTGCCGTGCCAAACAGGCGTTCTCACTGATGGAGAGGAAAGGGCTAGGGAACGTTGCTAGTGTGGAGAAGACGTGGCGAAGTGTACCTACCCGGGTTCAGAGAGCCGTGCCAAACAAGCGTTCTCACTGTTGGAGAGGAAAGGTCTAGGGAACGTTGCTAGTGTGGAGAAGACGCGGCGAAGTGTACCTACCCGGGTTCAGAGTGCCGTGCCAAACAGGCGTTCTCACTGTTGGAGAGGAAAGGGCTAGGGAACGTTGCTAGTGTGGAGAAGACGTGGCGAAGTGTACCTACCCGGGTTCAGAGTGCCGTGCCAAACAAGCGTTCTCACTGTTGGAGAGGAAAGGTCTAGGGAACGTTGCTAGTGTGGAGAAGACGCGGCGAAGTGTACCTACCCGGGTTCAGAGTGCCGTGCCAAACAGGCGTTCTCACTGTTGGAGAGGAAAGGGCTAGGGAACGTTGCTAGTGTGGAGAAGACGTGGCGAAGTGTACCTACCCGGGTTCAGAGTGCCGTGCCAAACAAGCGTTCTCACTGTTGGAGAGGAAAGGGCTAGGGAACGTTGCTAGTGTGGAGAAGACGTGGCGAAGTGTACCTACCCGGGTTCAGAGTGCCGTGCCAAACAAGCGTTCTCACTGTTGGAAAGGAAAGGGCTAGGGGACGTTGCTAGTGTGGAGAAGACGCGGCGAAGTGTACCTACCCGGGTTCAGAGTGCCGTGCCAAACAAGCGTTCTCACTGTTGGAGAGGAAAGGGCTAGGGAACGTTGCTAGTGTGGAGAAGACGCGGCGAAGTGTACCTACCCGATTTCAGAGTGCCGTGCCAAACAAGCGTTCTCACTGTTGGAGAGGAAAGGGCTAGGGAACGTTGCTAGTGTGGAGACGACGTGGCGAAGTGTACCTACCCGGGTTCAGAGTGCCGTGCCAAACAATCGTTCTCACTGTTGGAGAGGAAAGGGCTAGGGAACGTTGCTAGTGTGGAGAAGACGTGGCGAAGTGTACCTACCCGGGTTCAGAGTGCCGTGCCAAACAAGCGTTCTCACTGTTGGAGAGGAAAGGGCTAGGGAACGTTGCTAGTGTGGAGAAGACGTGGCGAAGTGTACCTACCCGGGTTCAGAGTGCCGTGCCAAACAAGCGTTCTCACTGTTGGAGAGGAAAGGGCTAGGGAACGTTGCTAGTGTGGAGAAGACGTGGCGAAGTGTACCTACCCGGGTTCAGAGTGCCGTGCCAAACAATCGTTCTCACTGTTGGAGAGGAAAGGGCTAGGGAACGTTGCTAGTGTGGAGAAGACGTGGCGAAGTGTACCTACCCGGGTTCAGAGTGCCGTGCCAAACAAGCGTTCTCACTGTTGGAGAGGAAAAGGCTAGGGAACGTTGCTAGTGTGGAGAAGACGCGGCGAAGTGTACCTACCCGGGTTCAGAGTGCCGTGCCAAACAATCGTTCTCACTGTTGGAGAGGAAAGGGCTAGGGAACGTTGCTAGTGTGGAGAAGACGTGGCGAAGTGTACCTACCCGGGTTCAGAGTGCCGTGCCAAACAATCGTTCTCACTGTTGGAGAGGAAAGGGCTAGGGGACGTTGCTAGTGTGGAGAAGACGTGGCGAAGTGTACCTACCCGGGTTCAGAGTGCCGTGCCAAACAATCGTTCTCACTGTTGGAGAGGAAAGGGCTAGGGAACGTTGCTAGTGTGGAGAAGACGCGGCGAAGTGTACCTACCCGGGTTCAGAGTGCCGTGCCAAACAAGCGTTCTCACTGTTGGAGAGGAAAGGGCTAGGGAACGTTGCTAGTGTGGAGAAGACGCGGCGAAGTGTACCTACCCGGGTTCAGAGTGCCGTGCCAAACAAGCGTTCTCACTGTTGGAGAGGAAAGGGCTAGGGAACGTTGCTAGTGTGGAGAAGACGTGGCGAAGTGTACATACCCGGGTTCAGAGTGCCGTGCCAAACAAACGTTCTCACTGTTGGAGAGGAAAGGGCTAGGGAACGTTGCTAGTGTGGAGACGACGTGGCGAAGTGTACCTACCCGGGTTCAGAGTGCCGTGCCAAACAATCGTTCTCACTGTTGGAGAGGAAAGGGCTAGGGAACGTTGCTAGTGTGGAGAAGACGTGGCGAAGTGTACCTACCCGGGTTCAGAGTGCCGTGCCAAACAAGCGTTCTCACTGTTGGAGAGGAAAGGGCTAGGGAACGTTGCTAGTGTGGAGAAGACGTGGCGAAGTGTACCTACCCGGGTTCAGAGTGCCGTGCCAAACAATCGTTCTCACTGTTGGAGAGGAAAGGGCTAGGGAACGTTGCTAGTGTGGGGAAGACGTGGCTTAGTGTACCTACCCGGGTTCAGAGTGCCGTGCCAAACAATCGTTCTCACTGTTGGAGAGGAAAGGGCTAGGGGACGTTGCTAGTGTGGAGAAGACGCGGCGAAATGTACCTACCCGGGTTCAGAGTGCCGTGCCAAACAAGCGTTCTCACTGTTGGAGAGGAAAGGGCTAGGGGACGTTGCTAGTGTGGAGAAGACGTGGCGAAGTGTACCTACCCGGGTTCAGAGTGCCGTGCCAAACAAGCGTTCTCACTGTTGGAGAGGAAAGGGCTAGGGAACGTTGCTAGTGTGGAGAAGACGCGGCGAAGTGTACCTACCCGTGTTCAGAGTGCCGTGCCAAACAAGCGTTCTCACTGTTGGAGAGGAAGGGGCTAGGGAACGTTGCTAGTGTGGAGAAGACGCGGCGAAGTGTACCTACCCGGGTTCAGAGTGCCGTGCCAAACAAGCTTTCTCACTGTTGGAGAGGAAAGGGCTAGGGAACGTTGCTAGTGTGGAGAAGACGTGGCGAAGTGTACCTACCCGGGTTCAGAGTGACGTGCCAAACAAACGTTCTCACTGTTGGAGAGGAAAGGGCTAGGGGACGTTGCTAGAGTGGAGAAGACGTGGCGAAGTGTACCTACCCGGGTTCAGAGTGCCGTGCCAAACAAGCGTTCTCACTGTTGGAGAGGAAAGGGCTAGGGGACGTTGCTAGAGTGGAGAAGACGCGGCGAAGTGTACCTAACCGGGTTCAGAGTGCCGTGCCAAACAAGCGTTCTCACTGTTGGAGAGGAAAGGGCTAGGGGACGTTGCTAGAGTGGAGAAGACGCGGCGAAGTGTACCTACCCGGGTTCAGAGTGCCGTGCCAAACAAGCGTTCTCACTGTTGGAGAGGAAAGGGCTAGGGGACGTTGCTAGAGTGGAGAAGACGCGGCGAAGTGTACCTACCCGGGTTCAGAGTGCCGTGCCAAACAAGCGTTCTCACTGTTGGAGAGGAAAGGGCTAGGGGACGTTGCTAGAGTGGAGAAGACGCGGCGAAGTGTACCTACCCGGGTTCAGAGTGCCGTGCCAAACAAGCGTTCTCACTGTTGGAGAGGAAAGGGCTAGGGAACGTTGCTAGAGTGGAGAAGACGCGGCGAAGTGTACCTACCCGGGTTCAGAGTGCCGTGCCAAACAAACGTTCTCACTGTTGGAGAGGAAAGGGCTAGGGAACGTTGCTAGTGTGGAGAAGACGTGGCGAAGTGTACCTACCCGGGTTCAGAGTGCCGTGCCAAACAAGCGTTCTCACTGTTGGAGAGGAAAGGGCTAGGGAACGTTGCTAGTGTGGAGAAGACGTGGCGATGTGTACCTACCCGGGTTCAGAGTGCCGTGCCAAACAAGCGTTCTCACTGTTGGAGAGGAAAGGGCTAGGGAACGTTGCTAGTGTGGAGAAGACGCGGCGAAGTGTACCTACCCGGTTTCAGAGTGCCGTGCCAAACAAGCGTTCTCACTGTTGGAGAGGAAAGGGCTAGGGGACGTTGCTAGTGTGGAGAAGACGTGGCGAAGTGTACCTACCCGGGTTCAGAGTGCCGTGCCAAACAAGCGGTCTCACTGTTGGAGAGGAAAGGGCTAGGGAACGTTGCTAGTGTGGAGAAGACGCGGCGAAGTGTACCTACCCGGGTTCAGAGTGCCGTGCCAAACAAGCGGTCTCACTGTTGGAGAGGAAAGGGCTAGGGAACGTTGCTAGTGTTCAGAAGACGTGGCGAAGTGTACCTACCCGGGTTCAGAGTGCCGTGCCAAACAAGCGTTCTCACTGTTGGAGAGGAAAGGGCTAGGGAACGTTGCTAGTGTGGAGAAGACGCGGCGAAGTGTACCTACCCGGGTTCAGAGTGGCGTGCCAAACAATAGTTTTCACTGTTGGAGAGGAAAGGGCTAGGGAACGTTGCTAGTGTGGAGAAGACGTGGCGAAGTGTACCTACCCGGGTTCAGAGTGCCGTGCCAAACAAGCGTTCTCACTGTTGGAGAGGAAAGGGCTAGGGGACGTTGCTAGAGTGGAGAAGACGTGGCGAAGTGTACCTACCCGGGTTCAGAATGCCGTGCCAAACAAGCGTTCTCACTGTTGGAGAGGAAAGGGCTAGGGAACGTTGCTAGAGTGGAGAAGACGCGGCGAAGTGTACCTACCCGGGTTCAGAGTGCCGTGCCAAACAAGCGTTCTCACTGTTGGAGAGGAAAGTGCTAGGGGACGTTGCTAGTGTGGAGAAGACGTGGCGAAGTGTACCTACCCGGGTTCAGAGTGCCGTGCCAAACAAGCGTTCTCACTGTTGGAGAGGAATGGGCTAGGGAACGTTGCTAGAGTGGAGAAGACGCGGCGAAGTGTACCTACCCGGGTTCAGAGTGCCGTGCCAAACAATCGTTCTCACTGTTGGAGAGGAAAGGGCTAGGGAACGTTGCTAGTGTGGAGAAGACGTGGCGAAGTGTACCTACCCGGGTTCAGAGTGCCGTGCCAAACAATCGTTCTCACTGTTGGAGAGGAAAGGGCTAGGGGACGTTGCTAGTGTGGAGAAGACGTGGCGAAGTGTACCTACCCGGGTTCAGAGTGCCGTGCCAAACAATCGTTCTCACTGTTGGAGAGGAAAGGGCTAGGGAACGTTGCTAGTGTGGAGAAGACGTGGCGAAGTGTACCTACCCGGGTTCAGAGTGCCGTGCCAAACAATCGTTCTCACTGTTGGAGAGGAAAGGGCTAGGGAACGTTGCTAGTGTGGAGAAGACGCGGCGAAGTGTACCTACCCGGGTTCAGAGTGCCGTGCCAAACAAGCGTTCTCACTGTTGGAGAGGAAAGGGCTAGGGGACGTTGCTAGTGTGGAGAAGACGTGGCGAAGTGTACCTACCCGGGTTCAGAGTGCCGTGCCAAACAAGCGTTCTCACTGTTGGAGAGGAAAGGGCTAGGGAACGTTGCTAGTGTGGAGAAGACGCGGCGAAGTGTACCTACCCGGGTTCAGAGTGCCGTGCCAAACAAGCGTTCTCACTGTTGGAGAGGAAAGGGCTAGGGAACGTTGCTAGTGTGGAGAAGACGCGGCGAAGTGTACCTACCCGGGTTCAGAGTGCCGTGCCAAACAAGCGTTCTCACTGTTGGAGAGGAAAGGGCTAGGGAACGTTGCTAGTGTGGAGAAGACGTGGCGAAGTGTACCTACCCGGGTTCAGAGTGCCGTGCCAAACAAACGTTCTCACTGTTGGAGAGGAAAGGGCTAGGGAACGTTGCTAGTGTGGAGACGACGTGGCGAAGTGTACCTACCCGGGTTCAGAGTGCCGTGCCAAACAATCGTTCTCACTGTTGGAGAGGAAAGGGCTAGGGAACGTTGCTAGTGTGGAGAAGACGTGGCGAAGTGTACCTACCCGGGTTCAGAGTGCCGTGCCAAACAAGCGTTCTCACTGTTGGAGAGGAAAGGGCTAGGGAACGTTGCTAGTGTGGAGAAGACGTGGCGAAGTGTACCTACCCGGGTTCAGAGTGCCGTGCCAACAAGCGTTCTCACTGTTGGAGAGGAAAGGGCTAGGGAACGTTGCTAGTGTGGAGAAGACGCGGCGAAGTGTACCTACCCGGGTTCAGAGTGCCGTGCCAAACAATCGTTCTCACTGTTGGAGAGGAAAGGGCTAGGGAACGTTGCTAGTGTGGAGAAGACGTGGCGAAGTGTACCTACCCGGGTTCAGAGTGCCGTGCCAAACAAGCGTTCTCACTGTTGGAGAGGAAAAGGCTAGGGAACGTTGCTAGTGTGGAGAAGACGCGGCGAAGTGTACCTACCCGGGTTCAGAGTGCCGTGCCAAACAATCGTTCTCACTGTTGGAGAGGAAAGGGCTAGGGAACGTTGCTAGTGTGGAGAAGACGTGGCGAAGTGTACCTACCCGGGTTCAGAGTGCCGTGCCAAACAATCGTTCTCACTGTTGGAGAGGAAAGGGCTAGGGGACGTTGCTAGTGTGGAGAAGACGTGGCGAAGTGTACCTACCCGGGTTCAGAGTGCCGTGCCAAACAATCGTTCTCACTGTTGGAGAGGAAAGGGCTAGGGAACGTTGCTAGTGTGGAGAAGACGTGGCGAAGTGTACCTACCCGGGTTCAGAGTGCCGTGCCAAACAATCGTTCTCACTGTTGGAGAGGAAAGGGCTAGGGAACGTTGCTAGTGTGGAGAAGACGCGGCGAAGTGTACCTACCCGGGTTCAGAGTGCCGTGCCAAACAAGCGTTCTCACTGTTGGAGAGGAAAGGGCTAGGGAACGTTGCTAGTGTGGAGAAGACGCGGCGAAGTGTACCTACCCGGGTTCAGAGTGCCGTGCCAAACAAGCGTTCTCACTGTTGGAGAGGAAAGGGCTAGGGGACGTTGCTAGTGTGGAGAAGACGTGGCGAAGTGTACCTACCCGGGTTCAGAGTGCCGTGCCAAACAAGCGTTCTCACTGTTGGAGAGGAAAGGGCTAGGGGACGTTGCTAGTGTGGAGAAGACGTGGCGAAGTGTACCTACCCGGGTTCAGAGTGCCGTGCCAAACAAGCGTTCTCACTGTTGGAGAGGAAAGGGCTAGGGAACGTTGCTAGTGTGGAGAAGACGCGGCGAAGTGTACCTACCCGGGTTCAGAGTGCCGTGCCAAACAAGCGTTCTCACTGTTGGAGAGGAAAGGGCTAGGGAACGTTGCTAGTGTGGAGAAGACGCGGCGAAGTGTACCTACCCGGGTTCAGAGTGCCGTGCCAAACAAGCGTTCTCACTGTTGGAGAGGAAAGGGCTAGGGAACGTTGCTAGTGTGGAGAAGACGCGGCGAAGTGTACCTACCCGGGTTCAGAGTGCCGTGCCAAACAAGCGTTCTCACTGTTGGAGAGGAAAGGGCTAGGGGACGTTGCTAGAGTGGAGAAGACGTGGCGAAGTGTACCTACCCGGGTTCAGAGTGCCGTGCCAAACAAGCGTTCTCACTGTTGGAGAGGAAAGGGCTAGGGAACGTTGCTAGAGTGGAGAAGACGCGGCGAAGTGTACCTACCCGGGTTCAGAGTGCCGTGCCAAACAAGCGTTCTCACTGTTGGAGAGGAAAGTGCTAGGGGACGTTGCTAGTGTGGAGAAGACGTGGCGAAGTGTACCTACCCGGGTTCAGAGTGCCGTGCCAAACAAGCGTTCTCACTGTTGGAGAGGAATGGGCTAGGGAACGTTGCTAGTGTGGAGAAGACGCGGCGAAGTGTACCTACCCGTGTTCAGAGTGCCGTGCCAAACAAGCGTTCTCACTGTTTCAGAGGAAGGGGCTAGGGAACGTTGCTAGTGTGGAGAAGACGCGGCGAAGTGTACCTACCCGGGTTCAGAGTGCCGTGCCAAACAAGCTTTCTCACTGTTGGAGAGGAAAGGGCTAGGGAACGTTGCTAGTGTGGAGAAGACGTGGCGAAGTGTACCTACCCGGGTTCAGAGTGACGTGCCAAACAAACGTTCTCACTGTTGGAGAGGAAAGGGCTAGGGGACGTTGCTAGAGTGGAGAAGACGTGGCGAAGTGTACCTACCCGGGTTCAGAGTGCCGTGCCAAACAAGCGTTCTCACTGTTGGAGAGGAAAGGGCTAGGGGACGTTGCTAGAGTGGAGAAGACGCGGCGAAGTGTACCTAACCGGGTTCAGAGTGCCGTGCCAAACAAGCGTTCTCACTGTTGGAGAGGAAAGGGCTAGGGGACGTTGCTAGAGTGGAGAAGACGCGGCGAAGTGTACCTACCCGGGTTCAGAGTGCCGTGCCAAACAAGCGTTCTCACTGTTGGAGAGGAAAGGGCTAGGGGACGTTGCTAGAGTGGAGAAGACGCGGCGAAGTGTACCTACCCGGGTTCAGAGTGCCGTGCCAAATAAGCGTTCTCACTGTTGGAGAGGAAAGGGCTAGGGGACGTTGCTAGAGTGGAGAAGACGCGGCGAAGTGTACCTACCCGGGTTCAGAGTGCCGTGCCAAACAAGCGTTCTCACTGTTGGAGAGGAAAGGGCTAGGGAACGTTGCTAGAGTGGAGAAGACGCGGCGAAGTGTACCTACCCGGGTTCAGAGTGCCGTGCCAAACAAACGTTCTCACTGTTGGAGAGGAAAGGGCTAGGGAACGTTGCTAGTGTGGAGAAGACGCGGCGAAGTGTACCTACCCGGGTTCAGAGTGCCGTGCCAAACAAACGTTCTCACTGCTGGAGAGGAAAGCGCTAGGGAACGTTGCTAGTGTGGAGAAGACGCGGCGAAGTGTACCTACCCGGGTTCAGAGTGCCGTGCCAAACAAACGTTCTCACTGTTGGAGAGGAAAGGGCTAGGGAACGTTGCTAGTGTGGAGAAGACGTGGCGAAGTGTACCTACCCGGGTTCAGAGTGCCGTGCCAAACAAGCGTTCTCACTGTTGGAGAGGAAAGGGCTAGGGACCGTTGCTAGTGTGGAGAAGACGTGGCGAAGTGTACCTACCCGAGTTCAGAGTGCCGTGCCAAACCAGCGTTCTCACTGTTGGAGAGGAAAGGGCTAATGAACGTTGCTAGTGTGGAGAAGACGTGGCGAAGTGTACCTACCCGGGTTCAGAGTGCCGTGCCAAACAAGCGTTCTCACTGTTGGAGAGGAAAGGGCTAGGGAACGTTGCTAGTGTGGAGAAGACGTGGCGATGTGTACCTACCCGGGTTCAGAGTGCCGTGCCAAACAAGCGTTCTCACTGTTGGAGAGGAAAGGGCTAGGGAACGTTGCTAGTGTGGAGAAGACGCGGTGAAGTGTACCTACCCGGTTTCAGAGTGCCGTGCCAAACAAGCGTTCTCACTGTTGGAGAGGAAAGGGCTAGGGGACGTTGCTAGTGTGGAGAAGACGTGGCGAAGTGTACCTACCCGGGTTCAGAGTGCCGTGCCAAACAAGCGGTCTCACTGTTGGAGAGGAAAGGGCTAGGGAACGTTGCTAGTGTGGAGAAGACGCGGCGAAGTGTACCTACCCGGGTTCAGAGTGCCGTGCCAAACAAGCGGTCTCACTGTTGGAGAGGAAAGGGCTAGGGAACGTTGCTAGTGTTCAGAAGACGTGGCGAAGTGTACCTACCCGGGTTCAGAGTGCCGTGCCAAACAAGCGTTCTCACTGTTGGAGAGGAAAGGGCTAGGGAACGTTGCTAGTGTGGAGAAGACGCGGCGAAGTGTACCTACCCGGGTTCAGAGTGGCGTGCCAAACAATAGTTTTCACTGTTGGAGAGGAAAGGGCTAGGGAACGTTGCTAGTGTGGAGAAGACGTGGCGAAGTGTACCTACCCGGGTTCAGAGTGCCGTGCCAAACAAGCGTTCTCACTGTTGGAGAGGAAAGGGCTAGGGGACGTTGCTAGAGTGGAGAAGACGTGGCGAAGTGTACCTACCCGGGTTCAGAGTGCCGTGCCAAACAAGCGTTCTCACTGTTGGAGAGGAAAGGGCTAGGGAACGTTGCTAGAGTGGAGAAGACGCGGCGAAGTGTACCTACCCGGGTTCAGAGTGCCGTGCCAAACAAGCGTTCTCACTGTTGGAGAGGAAAGTGCTAGGGGACGTTGCTAGTGTGGAGAAGACGTGGCGAAGTGTACCTACCCGGGTTCAGAGTGCCGTGCCAAACAAGCGTTCTCACTGTTGGAGAGGAATGGGCTAGGGAACGTTGCTAGAGTGGAGAAGACGCGGCGAAGTGTACCTACCCGGGTTCAGAGTGCCGTGCCAAACAATCGTTCTCACTGTTGGAGAGGAAAGGGCTAGGGAACGTTGCTAGTGTGGAGAAGACGTGGCGAAGTGTACCTACCCGGGTTCAGAGTGCCGTGCCAAACAATCGTTCTCACTGTTGGAGAGGAAAGGGCTAGGGGACGTTGCTAGTGTGGAGAAGACGTGGCGAAGTGTACCTACCCGGGTTCAGAGTGCCGTGCCAAACAATCGTTCTCACTGTTGGAGAGGAAAGGGCTAGGGAACGTTGCTAGTGTGGAGAAGACGCGGCGAAGTGTACCTACCCGGGTTCAGAGTGCCGTGCCAAACAAGCGTTCTCACTGTTGGAGAGGAAAGGGCTAGGGGACGTTGCTAGTGTGGAGAAGACGTGGCGAAGTGTACCTACCCGGGTTCAGAGTGCCGTGCCAAACAAGCGTTCTCACTGTTGGAGAGGAAAGGGCTAGGGAACGTTGCTAGTGTGGAGAAGACGCGGCGAAGTGTACCTACCCGGGTTCAGAGTGCCGTGCCAAACAAGCGTTCTCACTGTTGGAGAGGAAAGGGCTAGGGAACGTTGCTAGTGTGGAGAAGACGCGGCGAAGTGTACCTACCCGGGTTCAGAGTGCCGTGCCAAACAAGCGTTCTCACTGTTGGAGAGGAAAGGGCTAGGGAACGTTGCTAGTGTGGAGAAGACGTGGCGAAGTGTACCTACCCGGGTTCAGAGTGCCGTGCCAAACAAACGTTCTCACTGTTGGAGAGGAAAGGGCTAGGGAACGTTGCTAGTGTGGAGACGACGTGGCGAAGTGTACCTACCCGGGTTCAGAGTGCCGTGCCAAACAATCGTTCTCACTGTTGGAGAGGAAAGGCTAGGGAACGTTGCTAGTGTGGAGAAGACGTGGCGAAGTGTACCTACCCGGGTTCAGAGTGCCGTGCCAAACAAGCGTTCTCACTGTTGGAGAGGAAAGGGCTAGGGAACGTTGCTAGTGTGGAGAAGACGCGGCGAAGTGTACCTACCCGGGTTCAGAGTGCCGTGCCAAACAATCGTTCTCACTGTTGGAGAGGAAAGGGCTAGGGAACGTTGCTAGTGTGGAGAAGACGTGGCGAAGTGTACCTACCCGGGTTCAGAGTGCCGTGCCAAACAAGCGTTCTCACTGTTGGAGAGGAAAAGGCTAGGGAACGTTGCTAGTGTGGAGAAGACGCGGCGAAGTGTACCTACCCGGGTTCAGAGTGCCGTGCCAAACAATCGTTCTCACTGTTGGAGAGGAAAGGGCTAGGGAACGTTGCTAGTGTGGAGAAGACGTGGCGAAGTGTACCTACCCGGGTTCAGAGTGCCGTGCCAAACAATCGTTCTCACTGTTGGAGAGGAAAGGGCTAGGGGACGTTGCTAGTGTGGAGAAGACGTGGCGAAGTGTACCTACCCGGGTTCAGAGTGCCGTGCCAAACAATCGTTCTCACTGTTGGAGAGGAAAGGGCTAGGGAACGTTGCTAGTGTGGAGAAGACGTGGCGAAGTGTACCTACCCGGGTTCAGAGTGCCGTGCCAAACAAACGTTCTCACTGTTGGAGAGGAAAGGGCTAGGGAACGTTGCTAGTGTGGAGAAGACGCGGCGAAGTGTACCTACCCGGGTTCAGAGTGCCGTGCCAAACAAGCGTTCTCACTGTTGGAGAGGAAAGGGCTAGGGAACATTGCTAGTGTGGAGAAGACGCGGCGAAGTGTACCTACCCGGGTTCAGAGTGCCGTGCCAAACAAGCGTTCTCACTGTTGGAGAGGAAAGGGCTAGGGGACGTTGCTAGTGTGGAGAAGACGTGGCGAAGTGTACCTACCCGGGTTCAGAGTGCCGTGCCAAACAAGCGTTCTCACTGTTGGAGAGGAAAGGGCTAGGGGACGTTGCTAGTGTGGAGAAGACGTGGCGAAGTGTACCTACCCGGGTTCAGAGTGCCGTGCCAAACAAGCGTTCTCACTGTTGGAGAGGAAAGGGCTAGGGAACGTTGCTAGTGTGGAGAAGACGCGGCGAAGTGTACCTACCCGGGTTCAGAGTGCCGTGCCAAACAAGCGTTCTCACTGTTGGAGAGGAAAGGGCTAGGGAACGTTACTAGTGTGGAGAAGACGCGGCGAAGTGTACCTACCCGGGTTCAGAGTGCCGTGCCAAACAAGCGTTCTCACTGTTGGAGAGGAAAGGGCTAGGGAACGTTGCTAGTGTGGAGAAGACGTGGCGAAGTGTACCTACCCGGGTTCAGAGTGCCGTGCCAAACAAACGTTCTCACTGTTGGAGAGGAAAGGGCTAGGGAACGTTGCTAGTGTGGAGACGACGTGGCGAAGTGTACCTACCCGGGTTCAGAGTGCCGTGCCAAACAATCGTTCTCACTGTTGGAGAGGAAAGGGCTAGGGAACGTTGCTAGTGTGGAGAAGACGTGGCGAAGTGTACCTACCCGGGTTCAGAGTGCCGTGCCAAACAAGCGTTCTCACTGTTGGAGAGGAAAGGGCTAGGGAACGTTGCTAGTGTGGAGAAGACGTGGCGAAGTGTACCTACCCGGGTTCAGAGTGCCGTGCCAAACAAGCGTTCTCACTGTTGGAGAGGAAAGGGCTAGGGAACGTTGCTAGTGTGGAGAAGACGCGGCGAAGTGTACCTACCCGGGTTCAGAGTGCCGTGCCAAACAAGCGTTCTCACTGTTGGAGAGGAAAGGGCTAGGGAACGTTGCTAGTGTGGAGAAGACGCGGCGAAGTGTACCTACCCGGGTTCAGAGTGCCGTGCCAAACAAGCGTTCTCACTGTTGGAGAGGAAAGGGCTAGGGGACGTTGCTAGAGTGGAGAAGACGTGGCGAAGTGTACCTACCCGGGTTCAGAGTGCCGTGCCAAACAAGCGTTCTCACTGTTGGAGAGGAAAGGGCTAGGGAACGTTGCTAGAGTGGAGAAGACGCGGCGAAGTGTACCTACCCGGGTTCAGAGTGCCGTGCCAAACAAGCGTTCTCACTGTTGGAGAGGAAAGTGCTAGGGGACGTTGCTAGTGTGGAGAAGACGTGGCGAAGTGTACCTACCCGGGTTCAGAGTGCCGTGCCAAACAAGCGTTCTCACTGTTGGAGAGGAATGGGCTAGGGAACGTTGCTAGAGTGGAGAAGACGCGGCGAAGTGTACCTACCCGGGTTCAGAGTGCCGTGCCAAACAATCGTTCTCACTGTTGGAGAGGAAAGGCCTAGGGAACGTTGCTAGTGTGGAGAAGACGTGGCGAAGTGTACCTACCCGGGTTCAGAGTGCCGTGCCAAACAATCGTTCTCACTGTTGGAGAGGAAAGGGCTAGGGGACGTTGCTAGTGTGGAGAAGACGTGGCGAAGTGTACCTACCCGGGTTCAGAGTGCCGTGCCAAACAATCGTTCTCACTGTTGGAGAGGAAAGGGCTAGGGAACGTTGCTAGTGTGGAGAAGACGTGGCGAAGTGTACCTACCCGGGTTCAGAGTGCCGTGCCAAACAATCGTTCTCACTGTTGGAGAGGAAAGGGCTAGGGAACGTTGCTAGTGTGGAGAAGACGCGGCGAAGTGTACCTACCCGGGTTCAGAGTGCCGTGCCAAACAAGCGTTCTCACTGTTGGAGAGGAAAGGGCTAGGGGACGTTGCTAGTGTGGAGAAGACGTGGCGAAGTGTACCTACCCGGGTTCAGAGTGCCGTGCCAAACAAGCGTTCTCACTGTTGGAGAGGAAAGGGCTAGGGAACGTTGCTAGTGTGGAGAAGACGCGGCGAAGTGTACCTACCCGGGTTCAGAGTGCCGTGCCAAACAAGCGTTCTCACTGTTGGAGAGGAAAGGGCTAGGGAACGTTGCTAGTGTGGAGAAGACGCGGCGAAGTGTACCTACCCGGGTTCAGAGTGCCGTGCCAAACAAGCGTTCTCACTGTTGGAGAGGAAAGGGCTAGGGAACGTTGCTAGTGTGGAGAAGACGTGGCGAAGTGTACCTACCCGGGTTCAGAGTGCCGTGCCAAACAAACGTTCTCACTGTTGGAGAGGAAAGGGCTAGGGAACGTTGCTAGTGTGGAGACGACGTGGCGAAGTGTACCTACCCGGGTTCAGAGTGCCGTGCCAAACAATCGTTCTCACTGTTGGAGAGGAAAGGGCTAGGGAACGTTGCTAGTGTGGAGAAGACGTGGCGAAGTGTACCTACCCGGGTTCAGAGAGCCGTGCCAAACAAGCGTTCTCACTGTTGGAGAGGAAAGGGCTAGGGAACGTTGCTAGTGTGGAGAAGACGTGGCGAAGTGTACCTACCCGGGTTCAGAGTGCCGTGCCAAACAAGCGTTCTCACTGTTGGAGAGGAAAGGGCTAGGGAACGTTGCTAGTGTGGAGAAGACGTGGCGAAGTGTACCTACCCGGGTTCAGAGTGCCGTGCCAAACAAGCGTTCTCACTGTTGGAGAGGAAAAGGCTAGGGAACGTTGCTAGTGTGGAGAAGACGCGGCGAAGTGTACCTACCCGGGTTCAGAGTGCCGTGCCAAACAATCGTTCTCACTGTTGGAGAGGAAAGGGCTAGGGAACGTTGCTAGTGTGGAGAAGACGTGGCGAAGTGTACCTACTCGGGTTCAGAGTGCCGTGCCAAACAATCGTTCTCACTGTTGGAGAGGAAAGGGCTAGGGGACGTTGCTAGTGTGGAGAAGACGTGGCGAAGTGTACCTACCCGGGTTCAGAGTGCCGTGCCAAACAATCGTTCTCACTGTTGGAGAGGAAAGGGCTAGGGAACGTTGCTAGTGTGGAGAAGACGTGGCGAAGTGTACCTACCCGGGTTCAGAGTGCCGTGCCAAACAATCGTTCTCACTGTTGGAGAGGAAAGGGCTAGGGAACGTTGCTAGTGTGGAGAAGACGCGGCGAAGTGTACCTACCCGGGTTCAGAGTGCCGTGCCAAAAAAGCGTTCTCACTGTTGGAGAGGAAAGGGCTAGGGAACGTTGCTAGTGTGGAGAAGACGCGGCGAAGTGTACCTACCCGGGTTCAGAGTGCCGTGCCAAACAAGCGTTCTCACTGTTGGAGAGGAAAGGGCTAGGGGACGTTGCTAGTGTGGAGAAGACGTGGCGAAGTGTACCTACCCGGGTTCAGAGTGCCGTGCCTAACAAGCGTTCTCACTGTTGGAGAGGAAAGGGCTAGGGGACGTTGCTAGTGTGGAGAAGACGTGGCGAAGTGTACCTACCCGGGTTCAGAGTGCCGTGCCAAACAAGCGTTCTCACTGTTGGAGAGGAAAGGGCTAGGGAACGTTGCTAGTGTGGAGAAGACGCGGCGAAGTGTACCTACCCGGGTTCAGAGTGCCGTGCCAAACAAGCGTTCTCACTGTTGGAGAGGAAAGGGCTAGGGAACGTTACTAGTGTGGAGAAGACGCGGCGAAGTGTACCTAACCGGGTTCAGAGTGCCGTGCCAAACAAGCGTTCTCACTGTTGGAGAGGAAAGGGCTAGGGAACGTTGCTAGTGTGGAGAAGACGTGGCGAAGTGTACCTACCCGGGTTCAGAGTGCCGTGCCAAACAAACGTTCTCACTGTTGGAGAGGAAAGGGCTAGGGAACGTTGCTAGTGTGGAGACGACGTGGCGAAGTGTACCTACCCGGGTTCAGAGTGCCGTGCCAAACAATCGTTCTCACTGTTGGAGAGGAAAGGGCTAGGGAACGTTGCTAGTGTGGAGAAGACGTGGCGAAGTGTACCTACCCGGGTTCAGAGTGCCGTGCCAAACAAGCGTTCTCACTGTTGGAGAGGAAAGGGCTAGGGAACGTTGCTAGTGTGGAGAAGACGTGGCGAAGTGTACCTACCCGGGTTCAGAGTGCCGTGCCAAACAAGCGGTCTCACTGTTGGAGAGGAAAGGGCTAGGGAACGTTGCTAGTGTGGAGAAGACGCGGCGAAGTGTACCTACCCGGGTTCAGAGTGCCGTGCCAAACAATCGTTCTCACTGTTGGAGAGGAAAGGGCTAGGGAACGTTGCTAGTGTGGAGAAGACGTGGCGAAGTGTACCTACCCGGGTTCAGAGTGCCGTGCCAAACAAGCGTTCTCACTGTTGGAGAGGAAAAGGCTAGGGAACGTTGCTAGTGTGGAGAAGACGCGGCGAAGTGTACCTACCCGGGTTCAGAGTGCCGTGCCAAACAATCGTTCTCACGGTTGGAGAGGAAAGGGCTAGGGAACGTTGCTAGTGTGGAGAAGACGTGGCGAAGTGTACCTACCCGGGTTCAGAGTGCCGTGCCAAACAATCGTTCTCACTGTTGGAGAGGAAAGGGCTAGGGGACGTTGCTAGTGTGGAGAAGACGTGGCGAAGTGTACCTACCCGGGTTCAGAGTGCCGTGCCAAACAAGCGGTCTCACTGTTGGAGAGGAAAGGGCTAGGGAACGTTGCTAGTGTTCAGAAGACGTGGCGAAGTGTACCTACCCGGGTTCAGAGTGCCGTGCCAAACAAGCGTTCTCACTGTTGGAGAGGAAAGGGCTAGGGAACGTTGCTAGTGTGGAGAAGACGCGGCGAAGTGTACCTACCCGGGTTCAGAGTGGCGTGCCAAACAATAGTTTTCACTGTTGGAGAGGAAAGGGCTAGGGAACGTTGCTAGTGTGGAGAAGACGTGGCGAAGTGTACCTACCCGGGTTCAGAGTGCCGTGCCAAACAATCGTTCTCACTGTTGGAGAGGAAAGGGCTAGGGGACGTTGCTAGTGTGGAGAAGACGCGGCGAAGTGTACCTACCCGGGTTCAGAGTGCCGTGCCAAACAAGCGGTCTCACTGTTGGAGAGGAAAGGGCTAGGGAACGTTGCTAGTGTGGAGAAGACGCGGCGAAGTGTACCTACCCGGGTTCAGAGTGGCGTGCCAAACAATAGTTTTCACTGTTGGAGAGGAAAGGGCTAGGGAACGTTGCTAGTGTGGAGAAGACGTGGCGAAGTGTACCTACCCGGGTTCAGAGTGCCGTGCCAAACAAGCGTTCTCACTGTTGGAGAGGAAAGGGCTAGGGGACGTTGCTAGAGTGGAGAAGACGTGGCGAAGTGTACCTACCCGGGTTCAGAGTGCCGTGCCAAACAAGCGTTCTCACTGTTGGAGAGGAAAGGGCTAGGGAACGTTGCTAGAGTGGAGAAGACGCGGCGAAGTGTACCTACCCGGGTTCAGAGTGCCGTGCCAAACAAGCGTTCTCACTGTTGGAGAGGAAAGTGCTAGGGGACGTTGCTAGTGTGGAGAAGACGTGGCGAAGTGTACCTACCCGGGTTCAGAGTGCCGTGCCAAACAAGCGTTCTCACTGTTGTAGAGGAAAGGGCTAGGGAACGTTGCTAGAGTGGAGAAGACGCGGCGAAGTGTACCTACCCGGGTTCAGAGTGCCGTGCCAAACAATCGTTCTCACTGTTGGAGAGGAAAGGGCTAGGGAACGTTGCTAATGTGGAGAAGACGTGGCGAAGTGTACCTACCCGGGTTCAGAGTGCCGTGCCAAACAATCGTTCTCACTGTTGGAGAGGAAAGGGCTAGGGGACGTTGCTAGTGTGGAGAAGACGTGGCGAAGTGTACCTACCCGGGTTCAGAGTGCCGTGCCAAACAATCGTTCTCACTGTTGGAGAGGAAAGGGCTAGGGAACGTTGCTAGTGTGGAGAAGACGTGGCGAAGTGTACCTACCCGGGTTCAGAGTGCCGTGCCAAACAATCGTTCTCACTGTTGGAGAGGAAAGGGCTAGGGAACGTTGCTAGTGTGGAGAAGACGCGGCGAAGTGTACCTACCCGGGTTCAGAGTGCCGTGCCAAACAAGCGTTCTCACTGTTGGAGAGGAAAGGGCTAGGGGACGTTGCTAGTGTGGAGAAGACGTGGCGAAGTGTACCTACCCGGGTTCAGAGTGCCGTGCCAAACAAGCGTTCTCACTGTTGGAGAGGAAAGGGCTAGGGAACGTTGCTAGTGTGGAGAAGACGCGGCGAAGTGTACCTACCCGGGTTCAGAGTGCCGTGCCAAACAAGCGTTCTCACTGTTGGAGAGGAAAGGGCTAGGGAACGTTGCTAGTGTGGAGAAGACGTGGCGAAGTGTACCTACCCGGGTTCAGAGTGCCGTGCCAAACAAGCGTTCTCACTTTTGGAGAGGAAAGGGCTAGGAAACGTTGCTAGTGTGGAGAAGACGCGGCGAAGTGTACCTACCCGGGTTCAGAGTGCCGTGCCAAACAATCGTTCTCACTGTTGGAGAGGAAAGGGCTAGGGAACGTTGCTAGTGTGGAGAAGACGTGGCGAAGTGTACCTACCCGGGTTCAGAGTGCCGTGCCAAACAAGCGTTCTCACTGTTGGAGAGGAAAAGGCTAGGGAACGTTGCTAGTGTGGAGAAGACGCGGCGAAGTGTACCTACCCGGGTTCAGAGTGCCGTGCCAAACAATCGTTCTCACTGTTGGAGAGGAAAGGGCTAGGGAACGTTGCTAGTGTGGAGAAGACGTGGCGAAGTGTACCTACCCGGGTTCAGAGTGCCGTGCCAAACAAGCGTTCTCACTGTTGGAGAGGAAAAGGCTAGGGAACGTTGCTAGTGTGGAGAAGACGCGGCGAAGTGTACCTACCCGGGTTCAGAGTGCCGTGCCAAACAATCGTTCTCACTGTTGGAGAGGAAAGGGCTAGGGAACGTTGCTAGTGTGGAGAAGACGTGGCGAAGTGTACCTACTCGGGTTCAGAGTGCCGTGCCAAACAATCGTTCTCACTGTTGGAGAGGAAAGGGCTAGGGGACGTTGCTAGTGTGGAGAAGACGTGGCGAAGTGTACCTACCCGGGTTCAGAGTGCCGTGCCAAACAATCGTTCTCACTGTTGGAGAGGAAAGGGCTAGGGAACGTTGCTAGTGTGGAGAAGACGTGGCGAAGTGTACCTACCCGGGTTCAGAGTGCCGTGCCAAACAAGCGTTCTCACTGTTGGAGAGGAAAGGGCTAGGGAACGTTGCTAGAGTGGAGAAGACGCGGCGAAGTGTACCTACCCGGGTTCAGAGTGCCGTGCCAAACAAGCGTTCTCACTGTTGGAGAGGAAAGTGCTAGGGGACGTTGCTAGTGTGGAGAAGACGTGGCGAAGTGTACCTACCCGGGTTCAGAGTGCCGTGCCAAACAAGCGTTCTCACTGTTGGAGAGGAATGGGCTAGGGAACGTTGCTAGAGTGGAGAAGACGCGGCGAAGTGTACCTACCCGGGTTCAGAGTGCCGTGCCAAACAATCGTTCTCACTGTTGGAGAGGAAAGGGCTAGGGAACGTTGCTAGTGTGGAGAAGACGTGGCGAAGTGTACCTACCCGGGTTCAGAGTGCCGTGCCAAACAATCGTTCTCACTGTTGGAGAGGAAAGGGCTAGGGGACGTTGCTAGTGTGGAGAAGACGTGGCGAAGTGTACCTACCCGGGTTCAGAGTGCCGTGCCAAACAAGCGTTCTCACTGTTGGAGAGGAAAGGGCTAGGGAACGTTGCTAGAGTGGAGAAGACGCGGCGAAGTGTACCTACCCGGGTTCAGAGTGCCGTGCCAAACAAGCGTTCTCACTGTTGGAGAGGAAAGTGCTAGGGGACGTTGCTAGTGTGGAGAAGACGTGGCGAAGTGTACCTACCCGGGTTCAGAGTGCCGTGCCAAACAAGCGTTCTCACTGTTGGAGAGGAATGGGCTAGGGAACGTTGCTAGAGTGGAGAAGACGCGGCGAAGTGTACCTACCCGGGTTCAGAGTGCCGTGCCAAACAATCGTTCTCACTGTTGGAGAGGAAAGGGCTAGGGAACGTTGCTAGTGTGGAGAAGACGTGGCGAAGTGTACCTACCCGGGTTCAGAGTGCCGTGCCAAACAATCGTTCTCACTGTTGGAGAGGAAAGGGCTAGGGGACGTTGCTAGTGTGGAGAAGACGTGGCGAAGTGTACCTACCCGGGTTCAGAGTGCCGTGCCAAACAATCGTTCTCACTGTTGGAGAGGAAAGGGCTAGGGAACGTTGCTAGTGTGGAGAAGACGTGGCGAAGTGTACCTACCCGGGTTCAGAGTGCCGTGCCAAACAATCGTTCTCACTGTTGGAGAGGAAAGGGCTAGGGGACGTTGCTAGTGTGGAGAAGACGTGGCGAAGTGTACCTACCCGGGTTCAGAGTGCCGTGCCAAACAATCGTTCTCACTGTTGGAGAGGAAAGGGCTAGGGAACGTTGCTAGTGTGGAGAAGACGTGGCGAAGTGTACCTACCCGGGTTCAGAGTGCCGTGCCAAACAATCGTTCTCACTGTTGGAGAGGAAAGGGCTAGGGAACGTTGCTAGTGTGGAGAAGACGCGGCGAAGTGTACCTACCCGGGTTCAGAGTGCCGTGCCAAAAAAGCGTTCTCACTGTTGGAGAGGAAAGGGCTAGGGAACGTTGCTAGTGTGGAGAAGACGTGGCGAAGTGTACCTACCCGGGTTCAGAGTGCCGTGCCAAACAAGCGTTCTCACTGTTGGAGAGGAAAGGGCTAGGGAACGTTGCTAGAGTGGAGAAGACGCGGCGAAGTGTACCTACCCGGGTTCAGAGTGCCGTGCCAAACAAGCGTTCTCACTGTTGGAGAGGAAAGTGCTAGGGGACGTTGCTAGTGTGGAGAAGACGTGGCGAAGTTTACCTACCCGGGTTCAGAGTGCCGTGCCAAACAAGCGTTCTCACTGTTGGAGAGGAATGGGCTAGGGAACGTTGCTAGAGTGGAGAAGACGCGGCGAAGTGTACCTACCCGGGTTCAGAGTGCCGTGCCAAACAATCGTTCTCACTGTTGGAGAGGAAAGGGCTAGGGAACGTTGCTAGTGTGGAGAAGACGTGGCGAAGTGTACCTACCCGGGTTCAGAGTGCCGTGCCAAACAATCGTTCTCACTGTTGGAGAGGAAAGGGCTAGGGGACGTTGCTAGTGTGGAGAAGACGTGGCGAAGTGTACCTACCCGGGTTCAGAGTGCCGTGCCAAACAAGCGTTCTCACTGTTGGAGAGGAAAGGGCTAGGGAACGTTGCTAGAGTGGAGAAGACGCGGCGAAGTGTACCTACCCGGGTTCAGAGTGCCGTGCCAAACAAGCGTTCTCACTGTTGGAGAGGAAAGTGCTAGGGGACGTTGCTAGTGTGGAGAAGACGTGGCGAAGTGTACCTACCCGGGTTCAGAGTGCCGTGCCAAACAAGCGTTCTCACTGTTGGAGAGGAATGGGCTAGGGAACGTTGCTAGAGTGGAGAAGACGCGGCGAAGTGTACCTACCCGGGTTCAGAGTGCCGTGCCAAACAATCGTTCTCACTGTTGGAGAGGAAAGGGCTAGGGAACGTTGCTAGTGTGGAGAAGACGTGGCGAAGTGTACCTACCCGGGTTCAGAGTGCCGTGCCAAACAATCGTTCTCACTGTTGGAGAGGAAAGGGCTAGGGGACGTTGCTAGTGTGGAGAAGACGTGGCGAAGTGTACCTACCCGGGTTCAGAGTGCCGTGCCAAACAATCGTTCTCACTGTTGGAGAGGAAAGGGCTAGGGAACGTTGCTAGTGTGGAGAAGACGTGGCGAAGTGTACCTACCCGGGTTCAGAGTGCCGTGCCAAACAATCGTTCTCACTGTTGGAGAGGAAAGGGCTAGGGAACGTTGCTAGTGTGGAGAAGACGCGGCGAAGTGTACCTACCCGGGTTCAGAGTGCCGTGCCAAACAAGCGTTCTCACTGTTGGAGAGGAAAGGGCTAGGGGACGTTGCTAGTGTGGAGAAGACGTGGCGAAGTGTACCTACCCGGGTTCAGAGTGCCGTGCCAAACAAGCGTTCTCACTGTTGGAGAGGAAAGGGCTAGGGAACGTTGCTAGTGTGGAGAAGACGCGGCGAAGTGTACCTACCCGGGTTCAGAGTGCCGTGCCAAACAAGCGTTCTCACTGTTGGAGAGGAAAGGGCTAGGGAACGTTGCTAGTGTGGAGAAGACGCGGCGAAGTGTACCTACCCGGGTTCAGAGTGCCGTGCCAAACAAGCGTTCTCACTGTTGGAGAGGAAAGGGCTAGGGAACGTTGCTAGTGTGGAGAAGACGTGGCGAAGTGTACCTACCCGGGTTCAGAGTGCCGTGCCAAACAAACGTTCTCACTGTTGGAGAGGAAAGGGCTAGGGAACGTTGCTAGTGTGGAGACGACGTGGCGAAGTGTACCTACCCGGGTTCAGAGTGCCGTGCCAAACAATCGTTCTCACTGTTGGAGAGGAAAGGGCTAGGGAACGTTGCTAGTGTGGAGAAGACGTGGCGAAGTGTACCTACCCGGGTTCAGAGAGCCGTGCCAAACAAGCGTTCTCACTGTTGGAGAGGAAAGGGCTAGGGAACGTTGCTAGTGTGGAGAAGACGTGGCGAAGTGTACCTACCCGGGTTCAGAGTGCCGTGCCAAACAAGCGTTCTCACTGTTGGAGAGGAAAGGGCTAGGGAACGTTGCTAGTGTGGAGAAGACGTGGCGAAGTGTACCTACCCGGGTTCAGAGTGCCGTGCCAAACAAGCGTTCTCACTTTTGGAGAGGAAAGGGCTAGGAAACGTTGCTAGTGTGGAGAAGACGCGGCGAAGTGTACCTACCCGGGTTCAGAGTGCCGTGCCAAACAAGCGTTCTCACTGTTGGAGAGGAAAGGGCTAGGGAACGTTGCTAGTGTGGAGAAGACGTGGCGAAGTGTACCTACCCGGGTTCAGAGTGCCGTGCCAAACAAACGTTCTCACTGTTGGAGAGGAAAGGGCTAGGGAACGTTGCTAGTGTGGAGACGACGTGGCGAAGTGTACCTACCCGGGTTCAGAGTGCCGTGCCAAACAATCGTTCTCACTGTTGGAGAGGAAAGGGCTAGGGAACGTTGCTAGTGTGGAGAAGACGTGGCGAAGTGTACCTACCCGGGTTCAGAGAGCCGTGCCAAACAAGCGTTCTCACTGTTGGAGAGGAAAGGGCTAGGGAACGTTGCTAGTGTGGAGAAGACGTGGCGAAGTGTACCTACCCGGGTTCAGAGTGCCGTGCCAAACAAGCGTTCTCACTGTTGGAGAGGAAAGGGCTAGGGAACGTTGCTAGT
This sequence comes from Prosapia bicincta, assembly GCA_036971475.1. Taxonomy (NCBI): domain Eukaryota; kingdom Metazoa; phylum Arthropoda; class Insecta; order Hemiptera; family Cercopidae; genus Prosapia; species Prosapia bicincta. The sequence continues at coordinate 90,300,109 of JBAIZL010000003.1, read as the reverse complement.
GTGGAGAAGACGTGGCGAAGTGTACCTACCCGGGTTCAGAGTGCCGTGCCAAACAAGCGTTCTCACTGTTGGAGAGGAAAGGGCTAGGGAACGTTGCTAGTGTGGAGAAGACGCGGCGAAGTGTACCTACCCGGGTTCAGAGTGCCGTGCCAAACAAGCGTTCTCACTGTTGGAGAGGAAAGGGCTAGGGAACGTTACTAGTGTGGAGAAGACGCGGCGAAGTGTACCTACCCGGGTTCAGAGTGCCGTGCCAAACAAGCGTTCTCACTGTTGGAGAGGAAATGGCTAGGGAACGTTGCTAGTGTGGAGAAGACGTGGCGAAGTGTACCTACCCGGGTTCAGAGTGCCGTGCCAAACAAACGTTCTCACTGTTGGAGAGGAAAGGGCTAGGGAACGTTGCTAGTGTGGAGACGACGTGGCGAAGTGTACCTACCCGGGTTCAGAGTGCCGTGCCAAACAATCGTTCTCACTGTTGGAGAGGAAAGGGCTAGGGAACGTTGCTAGTGTGGAGAAGACGTGGCGAAGTGTACCTACCCGGGTTCAGAGTGCCGTGCCAAACAAGCGTTCTCACTGTTGGAGAGGAAAGGGCTAGGGAACGTTGCTAGTGTGGAGAAGACGTGGCGAAGTGTACCTACCCGGGTTCAGAGTGCCGTGCCAAACAAGCGTTCTCACTGTTGGAGAGGAAAGGGCTAGGGAACGTTGCTAGTGTGGAGAAGACGCGGCGAAGTGTACCTACCCGGGTTCAGAGTGCCGTGCCAAACAAGCGTTCTCACTGTTGGAGAGGAAAGGGCTAGGGAACGTTGCTAGTGTGGAGAAGACGCGGCGAAGTGTACCTACCCGGGTTTAGAGTGCCGTGCCAAACAAGCGTTCTCACTGTTGGAGAGGAAAGGGCTAGGGGACGTTGCTAGAGTGGAGAAGACGTGGCGAAGTGTACCTACCCGGGTTCAGAGTGCCGTGCCAAACAAGCGTTCTCACTGTTGGAGAGGAAAGGGCTAGGGAACGTTGCTAGAGTGGAGAAGACGCGGCGAAGTGTACCTACCCGGGTTCAGAGTGCCGTGCCAAACAAGCGTTCTCACTGTTGGAGAGGAAAGTGCTAGGGGACGTTGCTAGTGTGGAGAAGACGTGGCGAAGTGTACCTACCCGGGTTCAGAGTGCCGTGCCAAACAATCGTTCTCACTGTTGGAGAGGAAAGGGCTAGGGTACGTTGCTAGTGTGGAGAAGACGTGGCGAAGTGTACCTACCCGGGTTCAGAGTGCCGTGCCAAACAATCGTTCTCACTGTTGGAGAGGAAAGGGCTAGGGAACGTTGCTAGTGTGGAGAAGACGCGGCGAAGTGTACCTACCCGGGTTCAGAGTGCCGTGCCAAACAAGCGTTCTCACTGTTGGAGAGGAAAGGGCTAGGGAACGTTGCTAGTGTGGAGAAGACGCGGCGAAGTGTACCTACCCGGGTTCAGAGTGCCGTGCCAAACAAGCGTTCTCACTGTTGGAGAGGAAAGGGCTAGGGAACGTTGCTAGTGTGGAGAAGACGCGGCGAAGTGTACCTACCCGGGTTCAGAGTGCCGTGCCAAACAAGCGTTCTCACTGTTGGAGAGGAAAGGGCTAGGGAACGTTGCTAGTGTGGAGAAGACGTGGCGAAGTGTACCTACCCGGGTTCAGAGTGCCGTGCCAAACAAACGTTCTCACTGTTGGAGAGGAAAGGGCTAGGGAACGTTGCTAGTGTGGAGACGACGTGGCGAAGTGTACCTACCCGGGTTCAGAGTGCCGTGCCAAACAATCGTTCTCACTGTTGGAGAGGAAAGGGCTAGGGAACGTTGCTAGTGTGGAGAAGACGTGGCGAAGTGTACCTACCCGGGTTCAGAGAGCCGTGCCAAACAAGCGTTCTCACTGTTGGAGAGGAAAGGGCTAGGGAACGTTGCTAGTGTGGAGAAGACGTGGCGAAGTGTACCTACCCGGGTTCAGAGTGCCGTGCCAAACAAGCGTTCTCACTGTTGGAGAGGAAAGGGCTAGGGAACGTTGCTAGTGTGGAGAAGACGTGGCGAAGTGTACCTACCCGGATTCAGAGTGCCGTGCCAAACAATCGTTCTCAATGTTGGAGAGGAAAGGGCTAGGGAACGTTGCTAGTGTGGAGAAGACGTGGCGAAGTGTACCTACCCGGGTTCAGAGTGCCGTGCCAAACAAGCGTTCTCACTGTTGGAGAGGAAAAGGCTAGGGAACGTTGCTAGTGTGGAGAAGACGCGGCGAAGTGTACCTACCCGGGTTCAGAGTGCCGTGCCAAACAATCGTTCTCACTGTTGGAGAGGAAAGGGCTAGGGAACGTTGCTAGTGTGGAGAAGACGTGGCGAAGTGTACCTACCCGGGTTCAGAGTGCCGTGCCAAACAATCGTTCTCACTGTTGGAGAGGAAAGGGCTAGGGGACGTTGCTAGTGTGGAGAAGACGTGGCGAAGTGTACCTACCCGGGTTCAGAGTGCCGTGCCAAACAATCGTTCTCACTGTTGGAGAGGAAAGGGCTAGGGAACGTTGCTAGTGTGGAGAAGACGTGGCGAAGTGTACCTACCCGGGTTCAGAGTGCCGTGCCAAACAATCGTTCTCACTGTTGGAGAGGAAAGGGCTAGGGAACGTTGCTAGTGTGGAGAAGACGCGGCGAAGTGTACCTACCCGGGTTCAGAGTGCCGTGCCAAACAAGCGTTCTCACTGTTGGAGAGGAAAGGGCTAGGGAACGTTGCTAGTGTGGAGAAGACGCGGCGAAGTGTACCTACCCGGGTTCAGAGTGCCGTGCCAAACAAGCGTTCTCACTGTTGGAGAGGAAAGGGCTAGGGGACGTTGCTAGTGTGGAGAAGACGTGGCGAAGTGTACCTACCCGGGTTCAGAGTGCCGTGCCAAACAAGCGTTCTCACTGTTGGAGAGGAAAGGGCTAGGGGACGTTGCTAGTGTGGAGAAGACGTGGCGAAGTGTACCTACCCGGGTTCAGAGTGCCGTGCCAAACAAGCGTTCTCACTGTTGGAGAGGAAAGGGCTAGGGAACGTTGCTAGTGTGGAGAAGACGCGGCGAAGTGTACCTACCCGGGTTCAGAGTGCCGTGCCAAACAAGCGTTCTCACTGTTGGAGAGGAAAGGGCTAGGGAACGTTACTAGTGTGGAGAAGACGCGGCGAAGTGTACCTACCCGGGTTCAGAGTGCCGTGCCAAACAAGCGTTCTCACTGTTGGAGAGGAAAGGGCTAGGGAACGTTGCTAGTGTGGAGAAGACGTGGCGAAGAGTACCTACCCGGGTTCAGAGTGCCGTGCCAAACAAACGTTCTCACTGTTGGAGAGGAAAGGGCTAGGGAACGTTGCTAGTGTGGAGACGACGTGGCGAAGTGTACCTACCCGGGTTCAGAGTGCCGTGCCAAACAATCGTTCTCACTGTTGGAGAGGAAAGGGCTAGGGAACGTTGCTAGTGTGGAGAAGACGTGGCGAAGTGTACCTACCCGGGTTCAGAGTGCCGTGCCAAACAAGCGTTCTCACTGTTGGAGAGGAAAGGGCTAGGGAACGTTGCTAGTGTGGAGAAGACGTGGCGAAGTGTACCTACCCGGGTTCAGAGTGCCGTGCCAAACAAGCGGTCTCACTGTTGGAGAGGAAAGGTCTAGGGAACGTTGCTAGTGTGGAGAAGACGCGGCGAAGTGTACCTACCCGGGTTCAGAGTGCCGTGCCAAACAATCGTTCTCACTGTTGGAGAGGAAAGGGCTAGGGAACGTTGCTAGTGTGGAGAAGACGTGGCGAAGTGTACCTACCCGGGTTCAGAGTGCCGTGCCAAACAAGCGTTCTCACTGTTGGAGAGGAAAAGGCTAGGGAACGTTGCTAGTGTGGAGAAGACGCGGCGAAGTGTACCTACCCGGGTTCAGAGTGCCGTGCCAAACAATCGTTCTCACGGTTGGAGAGGAAAGGGCTAGGGAACGTTGCTAGTGTGGAGAAGACGTGGCGAAGTGTACCTACCCGGGTTCAGAGTGCCGTGCCAAACAATCGTTCTCACTGTTGGAGAGGAAAGGGCTAGGGGACGTTGCTAGTGTGGAGAAGACGTGGCGAAGTGTACCTACCCGGGTTCAGAGTGCCGTGCCAAACAAGCGGTCTCACTGTTGGAGAGGAAAGGGCTAGGGAACGTTGCTAGTGTTCAGAAGACGTGGCGAAGTGTACCTACCCGGGTTCAGAGTGCCGTGCCAAACAAGCGTTCTCACTGTTGGAGAGGAAAGGGCTAGGGAACGTTGCTAGTGTGGAGAAGACGCGGCGAAGTGTACCTACCCGGGTTCAGAGTGGCGTGCCAAACAATAGTTTTCACTGTTGGAGAGGAAAGGGCTAGGGAACGTTGCTAGTGTGGAGAAGACGTGGCGAAGTGTACCTACCCGGGTTCAGAGTGCCGTGCCAAACAATCGTTCTCACTGTTGGAGAGGAAAGGGCTAGGGGACGTTGCTAGTGTGGAGAAGACGCGGCGAAGTGTACCTACCCGGGTTCAGAGTGCCGTGCCAAACAAGCGGTCTCACTGTTGGAGAGGAAAGGGCTAGGGAACGTTGCTAGTGTTCAGAAGACGTGGCGAAGTGTACCTACCCGGGTTCAGAGTGCCGTGCCAAACAAGCGTTCTCACTGTTGGAGAGGAAAGGGCTAGGGAACGTTGCTAGTGTGGAGAAGACGCGGCGAAGTGTACCTACCCGGGTTCAGAGTGGCGTGCCAAACAATAGTTTTCACTGTTGGAGAGGAAAGGGCTAGGGAACGTTGCTAGTGTGGAGAAGACGTGGCGAAGTGTACCTACCCGGGTTCAGAGTGCCGTGCCAAACAAGCGTTCTCACTGTTGGAGAGGAAAGGGCTAGGGGACGTTGCTAGAGTGGAGAAGACGTGGCGAAGTGTACCTACCCGGGTTCAGAGTGCCGTGCCAAACAAGCGTTCTCACTGTTGGAGAGGAAAGGGCTAGGGAACGTTGCTAGAGTGGAGAAGACGCGGCGAAGTGTACCTACCCGGGTTCAGAGTGCCGTGCCAAACAAGCGTTCTCACTGTTGGAGAGGAAAGTGCTAGGGGACGTTGCTAGTGTGGAGAAGACGTGGCGAAGTGTACCTACCCGGGTTCAGAGTGCCGTGCCAAACAAGCGTTCTCACTGTTGTAGAGGAAAGGGCTAGGGAACGTTGCTAGAGTGGAGAAGACGCGGCGAAGTGTACCTACCCGGGTTCAGAGTGCCGTGCCAAACAATCGTTCTCACTGTTGGAGAGGAAAGGGCTAGGGAACGTTGCTAGTGTGGAGAAGACGTGGCGAAGTGTACCTACCCGGGTTCAGAGTGCCGTGCCAAACAATCGTTCTCACTGTTGTAGAGGAAAGGGCTAGGGGACGTTGCTAGTGTGGAGAAGACGTGGCGAAGTGTACCTACCCGGGTTCAGAGTGCCGTGCCAAACAATCGTTCTCACTGTTGGAGAGGAAAGGGCTAGGGAACGTTGCTAGTGTGGAGAAGACGTGGCGAAGTGTACCTACCCGGGTTCAGAGTGCCGTGCCAAACAATCGTTCTCACTGTTGGAGAGGAAAGGGCTAGGGAACGTTGCTAGTGTGGAGAAGACGCGGCGAAGTGTACCTACCCGGGTTCAGAGTGCCGTGCCAAACAAGCGTTCTCACTGTTGGAGAGGAAAGGGCTAGGGGACGTTGCTAGTGTGGAGAAGACGTGGCGAAGTGTACCTACCCGGGTTCAGAGTGCCGTGCCAAACAAGCGTTCTCACTGTTGGAGAGGAAAGGGCTAGGGAACGTTGCTAGTGTGGAGAAGACGCGGCGAAGTGTACCTACCCGGGTTCAGAGTGCCGTGCCAAACAAGCGTTCTCACTGTTGGAGAGGAAAGGGCTAGGGAACGTTGCTAGTGTGGAGAAGACGCGGCGAAGTGTACCTACCCGGGTTCAGAGTGCCGTGCCAAACAAGCGTTCTCACTGTTGGAGAGGAAAGGGCTAGGGAACGTTGCTAGTGTGGAGAAGACGTGGCGAAGTGTACCTACCCGGGTTCAGAGTGCCGTGCCAAACAAGCGTTCTCACTGTTGGAGAGGAAAGGGCTAGGGAACGTTGCTAGAGTGGAGAAGACGCGGCGAAGTGTACCTACCCGGGTTCAGAGTGCCGTGCCAAACAAGCGTTCTCACTGTTGGAGAGGAAAGTGCTAGGGGACGTTGATAGTGTGGAGAAGACGTGGCGAAGTGTACCTACCCGGGTTCAGAGTGCCGTGCCAAACAAGCGTTCTCACTGTTGGAGAGGAATGGGCTAGGGAACGTTGCTAGAGTGGAGAAGACGCGGCGAAGTGTACCTACCCGGGTTCAGAGTGCCGTGCCAAACAATCGTTCTCACTGTTGGAGAGGAAAGGGCTAGGGAACGTTGCTAGTGTGGAGAAGACGTGGCGAAGTGTACCTACCCGGGTTCAGAGTGCCGTGCCAAACAATCGTTCTCACTGTTGGAGAGGAAAGGGCTAGGGGACGTTGCTAGTGTGGAGAAGACGTGGCGAAGTGTACCTACCCGGGTTCAGAGTGCCGTGCCAAACAATCGTTCTCACTGTTGGAGAGGAAAGGGCTAGGGAACGTTGCTAGTGTGGAGAAGACGTGGCGAAGTGTACCTACCCGGGTTCAGAGTGCCGTGCCAAACAATCGTTCTCACTGTTGGAGAGGAAAGGGCTAGGGAACGTTGCTAGTGTGGAGAAGACGCGGCGAAGTGTACCTACCCGGGTTCAGAGTGCCGTGCCAAACAAGCGTTCTCACTGTTGGAGAGGAAAGGGCTAGGGGACGTTGCTAGTGTGGAGATGACGTGGCGAAGTGTACCTACCCGGGTTCAGAGTGCCGTGCCAAACAAGCGTTCTCACTGTTGGAGAGGAAAGGGCTAGGGAACGTTGCTAGTGTGGAGAAGACGCGGCGAAGTGTACCTACCCGGGTTCAGAGTGCCGTGCCAAACAAGCGTTCTCACTGTTGGAGAGGAAAGGGCTAGGGAACGTTGCTAGTGTGGAGAAGACGCGGCGAAGTGTACCTACCCGGGTTCAGATTGCCGTGCCAAACAAGCGTTCTCACTGTTGGAGAGGAAAGGGCTAGGGAACGTTGCTAGTGTGGAGAAGACGTGGCGAAGTGTACCTACCCGGGTTCAGAGTGCCGTGCCAAACAAACGTTCTCACTGTTGGAGAGGAAAGGGCTAGGGAACGTTGCTAGTGTGGAGACGACGTGGCGAAGTGTACCTACCCGGGTTCAGAGTGCCGTGCCAAACAATCGTTCTCACTGTTGGAGAGGAAAGGGCTAGGGAACGTTGCTAGTGTGGAGAAGACGTGGCGAAGTGTACCTACCCGGGTTCAGAGTGCCGTGCCAAACAAGCGTTCTCACTGTTGGAGAGGAAAGGGCTAGGGAACGTTGCTAGTGTGGTGAAGACGCGGCGAAGTGTACCTACCCGGGTTCAGAGTGCCGTGCCAAACAATCGTTCTCACTGTTGGAGAGGAAAGGGCTAGGGAACGTTGCTAGTGTGGAGACGACGTGGCGAAGTGTACCTACCCGGGTTCAGAGTGCCGTGCCAAACAAGCGTTCTCACTGTTGGAGAGGAAAAGGCTAGGGAACGTTGCTAGTGTGGAGAAGACGCGGCGAAGTGTACCTACCCGGGTTCAGAGTGCCGTGCCAAACAATCGTTCTCACTGTTGGAGAGGAAAGGGCTAGGGAACGTTGCTAGTGTGGAGAAGACGTGGCGAAGTGTACCTACCCGGGTTCAGAGTGCCGTGCCAAACAATCGTTCTCACTGTTGGAGAGGAAAGGGCTAGGGGACGTTGCTAGTGTGGAGAAGACGTGGCGAAGTGTACCTACCCGGGTTCAGAGTGCCGTGCCAAACAATCGTTCTCACTGTTGGAGAGGAAAGGGCTAGGGAACGTTGCTAGTGTGGAGAAGACGTGGCGAAGTGTACCTACCCGGGTTCAGAGTGCCGTGCCAAACAATCGTTCTCACTGTTGGAGAGGAAAGGGCTAGGGAACGTTGCTAGTGTGGAGAAGACGCGGCGAAGTGTACCTACCCGGGTTCAGAGTGCCGTGCCAAACAAGCGTTCTCACTGTTGGAGAGGAAAGGGCTAGGGAACGTTGCTAGTGTGGAGAAGACGCGGCGAAGTGTACCTACCCGGGTTCAGAGTGCCGTGCCAAACAAGCGTTCTCACTGTTGGAGAGGAAAGGGCTAGGGGACGTTGCTAGTGTGGAGAAGACGTGGCGAAGTGTACCTACCCGGGTTCAGAGTGCCGTGCCAAACAAGCGTTCTCACTGTTGGAGAGGAAAGGGCTAGGGGACGTTGCTAGTGTGGAGAAGACGTGGCGAAGTGTACCTACCCGGGTTCAGAGTGCCGTGCCAAACAAGCGTTCTCACTGTTGGAGAGGAAAGGGCTAGGGAACGTTGCTAGTGTGGAGAAGACGCGGCGAAGTGTACCTACCCGGGTTCAGAGTGCCGTGCCAAACAAGCGTTCTCACTGTTGGAGAGGAAAGGGCTAGGGAACGTTACTAGTGTGGAGAAGACGCGGCGAAGTGTACCTACCCGGGTTCAGAGTGCCGTGCCAAACAAGCGTTCTCACTGTTGGAGAGGAAAGGGCTAGGGAACGTTGCTAGTGTGGAGAAGACGTGGCGAAGTGTACCTACCCGGGTTCAGAGTGCCGTGCCAAACAAACGTTCTCACTGTTGGAGAGGAAAGGGCTAGGGAACGTTGCTAGTGTGGAGACGACGTGGCGAAGTGTACCTACCCGGGTTCAGAGTGCCGTGCCAAACAATCGTTCTCACTGTTGGAGAGGAAAGGGCTAGGGAACGTTGCTAGTGTGGAGAAGACGTGGCGAAGTGTACCTACCCGGGTTCAGAGTGCCGTGCCAAACAAGCGTTCTCACTGTTGGAGAGGAAAGGGCTAGGGAACGTTGCTAGTGTGGAGAAGACGTGGCGAAGTGTACCTACCCGGGTTCAGAGTGCCGTGCCAAACAAGCGTTCTCACTGTTGGAGAGGAAAGGGCTAGGGAACGTTGCTAGTGTGGAGAAGACGCGGCGAAGTGTACCTACCCGGGTTCAGAGTGCCGTGCCAAACAATCGTTCTCACTGTTGGAGAGGAAAGGGCTAGGGAACGTTGCTAGTGTGGAGAAGACGTGGCGAAGTGTACCTACCCGGGTTCAGAGTGCCTTGCCAAACAAGCGTTCTCACTGTTGGAGAGGAAAATGCTAGGGAACGTTGCTAGTGTGGAGAAGACGCGGCGAAGTGTACCTACCCGGGTTCAGAGTGCCGTGCCAAACAATCGTTCTCACTGTTGGAGAGGAAAGGGCTAGGGAACGTTGCTAGTGTGGAGAAGACGTGGCGAAGTGTACCTACCCGGGTTCAGAGTGCCGTGCCAAACAATCGTTCTCACTGTTGGAGAGGAAAGGGCTAGGGGACGTTGCTAGTGTGGAGAAGACGTGGCGAAGTGTACCTACCCGGGTTCAGAGTGCCGTGCCAAACAAGCGGTCTCACTGTTGGAGAGGAAAGGGCTAGGGAACGTTGCTAGTGTTCAGAAGACGTGGCGAAGTGTACCTACCCGGGTTCAGAGTGCCGTGCCAAACAAGCGTTCTCACTGTTGGAGAGGAAAGGGCTAGGGAACGTTGCTAGTGTGGAGAAGACGCGGCGAAGTGTACCTACCCGGGTTCAGAGTGGCGTGCCAAACAATAGTTTTCACTGTTGGAGAGGAAAGGGCTAGGGAACGTTGCTAGTGTGGAGAAGACGTGGCGAAGTGTACCTACCCGGGTTCAGAGTGCCGTGCCAAACAATCGTTCTCACTGTTGGAGAGGAAAGGGCTAGGGGACGTTGCTAGTGTGGAGAAGACGCGGCGAAGTGTACCTACCCGGGTTCAGAGTGCCGTGCCAAACAAGCGGTCTCACTGTTGGAGAGGAAAGGGCTAGGGAACGTTGCTAGTGTTCAGAAGACGTGGCGAAGTGTACCTACCCGGGTTCAGAGTGCCGTGCCAAACAAGCGTTCTCACTGTTGGAGAGGAAAGGGCTAGGGAACGTTGCTAGTGTGGAGAAGACGCGGCGAAGTGTACCTACCCGGGTTCAAAGTGGCGTGCCAAACAATAGTTTTCACTGTTGGAGAGGAAAGGGCTAGGGAACGTTGCTAGTGTGGAGAAGACGTGGCGAAGTGTACCTACCCGGGTTCAGAGTGCCGTGCCAAACAAGCGTTCTCACTGTTGGAGAGGAAAGGGCTAGGGGACGTTGCTAGAGTGGAGAAGACGTGGCGAAGTGTACCTACCCGGGTTCAGAGTGCCGTGCCAAACAAGCGTTCTCACTGTTGGAGAGGAAAGTGCTAGGGAACGTTGCTAGAGTGGAGAAGACGCGGCGAAGTGTACCTACCCGGGTTCAGAGTGCCGTGCCAAACAAGCGTTCTCACTGTTGGAGAGGAAAGTGCTAGGGGACGTTGCTAGTGTGGAGAAGACGTGGCGAAGTGTACCTACCCGGGTTCAGAGTGCCGTGCCAAACAAGCGTTCTCACTGTTGGAGAGGAAAGGGCTAGGGAACGTTGCTAGAGTGGAGAAGTCGCGGCGAAGTGTACCTACCCGGGTTCAGAGTGCCGTGCCAAACAATCGTTCTCACTGTTGGAGAGGAAAGGGCTAGGGAACGTTGCTAGTGTGGAGAAGACGTGGCGAAGTGTACCTACCCGGGTTCAGAGTGCCGTGCCAAACAATCGTTCTCACTGTTGGAGAGGAAAGGGCTAGGGGACGTTGCTAGTGTGGAGAAGACGTGGCGAAGTGTACCTACCCGGGTTCAGAGTGCCGTGCCAAACAATCGTTCTCACTGTTGGAGAGGAAAGGGCTAGGGAACGTTGCTAGTGTGGAGAAGACGCGGCGAAGTGTACCTACCCGGGTTCAGAGTGCCGTGTAAAACAAGCGTTCTCACTGTTGGAGAGGAAAGGGCTAGGGAACGTTGCTAGTGTGGAGAAGACGCGGCGAAGTGTACCTACCCGGGTTCAGAGTGCCGTGCCAAACAAGCGTTCTCACTGTTGGAGAGGAAAGGGCTAGGGAACGTTGCTAGTGTGGAGAAGACGCGGCGAAGTGTACCTACCCGGGTTCAGAGTGCCGTGTAAAACAAGCGTTCTCACTGTTGGAGAGGAAAGGGCTAGGGAACGTTGCTAGTGTGGAGAAGACGCGGCGAAGTATACCTACCCGGGTTCAGAGTGCCGTGCCAAACAAGCGTTCTCACTGTTGGAGAGGAAAGGGCTAGGGGACGTTGCTAGTGTGGAGAAGACGTGGCGAAGTGTACCTACCCGGGTTCAGAGTGCCGTGCCAAACAAGCGTTCTCACTGTTGGAGAGGAAAGGGCTAGGGAACGTTGCTAGTGTGGAGAAGACGCGGCGAAGTGTACCTACCCGGGTTCAGAGTGCCGTGCCAAACAAGCGTTCTCACTGTTGGAGAGGAAAGGGCTAGGGAACGTTGCTAGTGTGGAGAAGACGCGGCGAAGTGTACCTACCCGGGTTCAGAGTGCCGTGCCAAACAAGCGCTCTCACTGTTGGAGAGGAAAGGGCTAGGGAACGTTGCTAGTGTGGAGAAGACGTGGCGAAGTGTATCTACCCGGGTTCAGAGTGCCGTGCCAAACAAACGTTCTCACTGTTGGAGAGGAAAGGGCTAGGGAACGTTGCTAGTGTGGAGACGACGTGGCGAAGTGTACCTACCCGGGTTCAGAGTGCCGTGCCAAACAATCGTTCTCACTGTTGGAGAGGAAAGGGCTAGGGAACGTTGCTAGTGTGGAGAAGACGTGGCGAAGTGTACCTACCCGGGTTCAGAGTGCCGTGCCAAACAAGCGTTCTCACTGTTGGAGAGGAAAGGGCTAGGGAACGTTGCTAGTGTGGAGAAGACGTGGCGAAGTGTACCTACCCGGGTTCAGAGTGCCGTGCCAAACAAGCGTTCTCACTGTTGGAGAGGAAAGGGCTAGGGAACGTTGCTAGTGTGGAGAAGACGTGGCGAAGTGTACCTACCCGGGTTCAGAGTGCCGTGCCAAACAAGCGTTCTCACTGTTGGAGAGGAAAGGGCTAGGGAACGTTGCTAGTGTGGAGAAGACGCGGCGAAGTGTACCTACCCGGGTTCAGAGTGCCGTGCCAAACAATCGTTCTCACTGTTGGAGAGGAAAGGGCTAGGGAACGTTGCTAGTGTGGAGAAGACGTGGCGAAGTGTACCTACCCGGGTTCAGAGTGCCGTGCCAAACAAGCGTTCTCACTGTTGGAGAGGAAAAGGCTAGGGAATGTTGCTAGTGTGGAGAAGACGCGGCGAAGTGTACCTACCCGGGTTCAGAGTGCCGTGCCAAACAATCGTTCTCACTGTTGGAGAGGAAAGGGCTAGGGAACGTTGCTAGTGTGGAGAAGACGTGGCGAAGTGTACCTACCCGGGTTCAGAGTGCCGTGCCAAACAATCGTTCTCACTGTTGGAGAGGAAAGGGCTAGGGGACGTTGCTAGTGTGGAGAAGACGTGGCGAAGTGTACCTACCCGGGTTCAGAGTGCCGTGCCAAACAATCGTTGTCACTGTTGGAGAGGAAAGGGCTAGGGAACGTTGCTAGTGTGGAGAAGACGTGGCGAAGTGTACCTACCCGGGTTCAGAGTGCCGTGCCAAACAATCGTTCTCACTGTTGGAGAGGAAAGGGCTAGGGAACGTTGCTAGTGTGGAGAAGATGCGGCGAAGTGTACCTACCCGGGTTCAGAGTGCCGTGCCAAACAAGCGTTCTCACTGTTGGAGAGGAAAGGGCTAGGGAACGTTGCTAGTGTGGAGAAGACGCGGCGAAGTGTACCTACCCGGGTTCAGAGTGCCGTGCCAAACAAGCGTTCTCACTGTTGGAGAGGAAAGGGCTAGGGGACGTTGCTAGTGTGGAGAAGACGTGGCGAAGTGTACCTACCCGGGTTCAGAGTGCCGTGCCAAACAAGCGTTCTCACTGTTGGAGAGGAAAGGGCTAGGGGACGTTGCTAGTGTGGAGAAGACGTGGCGAAGTGTACCTACCCGGGTTCAGAGTGCCGTGCCAAACAATCGTTCTCACTGTTGGAGAGGAAAGGGCTAGGGAACGTTGCTAGTGTGGAGAAGACGTGGCGAAGTGTACCTACCCGGGTTCAGAGTGCCGTGCCAAACAAGCGTTCTCACTGTTGGAGAGGAAAGGGCTAGGGAACGTTGCTAGTTTGGAGAAGACGTGGCGAAGTGTACCTACCCGGGTTCAGAGTGCCGTGCCAAACAAGCGTTCTCACTGTTGGAGAGGAAAGGGCTAGGGAACGTTGCTAGTGTGGAGAAGACGTGGCGAAGTGTACCTACCCGGGTTCAGAGTGCCGTGCCAAACAAGCGTTCTCACTGTTGGAGAGGAAAGGGCTAGGGAACGTTGCTAGTGTGGAGAAGACGCGGCGAAGTGTACCTACCCGGGTTCAGAGTGCCGTGCCAAACAATCGTTCTCACTGTTGGAGCGGAAAGGGCTAGGGAACGTTGCTAGTGTGGAGAAGACGTGGCGAAGTGTACCTACCCGGGTTCAGAGTGCCGTGCCAAACAAGCGTTCTCACTGTTGGAGAGGAAAAGGCTAGGGAACGTTGCTAGTGTGGAGAAGACGCGGCGAAGTGTACCTACCCGGGTTCAGAGTGCCGTGCCAAACAATCGTTCTCACTGTTGGAGAGGAAAGGGCTAGGGAACGTTGCTAGTGTGGAGAAGACGTGGCGAAGTGTACCTACCCGGGTTCAGAGTGCCGTGCCAAACAATCGTTCTCACTGTTGGAGAGGAAAGGGCTAGGGGACGTTGCTAGTGTGGAGAAGACGTGGCGAAGTGTACCTACCCGGGTTCAGAGTGCCGTGCCAAACAATCGTTCTCACTGTTGGAGAGGAAAGGGCTAGGGAACGTTGCTAGTGTGGAGAAGACGTGGCGAAGTGTACCTACCCGGGTTCAGAGTGCCGTGCCAAACAATCGTTCTCACTGTTGGAGAGGAAAGGGCTAGGGAACGTTGCTAGTGTGGAGAAGACGCGGCGAAGTGTACCTACCCGGGTTCAGAGTGCCGTGCCAAACAAGCGTTCTCACTGTTGGAGAGGAAAGGGCTAGGGGACGTTGCTAGTGTGGAGAAGACGTGGCGAATTGTACCTACCCGGGTTCAGAGTGCCGTGCCAAACAAGCGTTCTCACTGTTGGAGAGGAAAGGGCTAGGGAACGTTGCTAGTGTGGAGAAGACGCGGCGAAGTGTACCTACCCGGGTTCAGAGTGCCGTGCCAAACAAGCGTTCTCACTGTTGGAGAGGAAGGGGCTATGGAACGTTGCTAGTGTGGAGAAGACGCGGCGGAATGTACCTACCCGGGTTCAGAGTGCCGTGCCAAACAAGCGTTCTCACTGTTGGAGAGGAAAGGGCTAGGGAACGTTGCTAGTGTGGAGAAGACGTGGCGAAGTGTACCTACCCGGGTTCAGAGTGAAGTGCCAAACAAACGTTCTCACTGTTGGAGAGGAAAGGGCTAGGGGACGTTGCTAGAGTGGAGAAGACGTGGCGAAGTGTACCTACCCGGGTTCAGAGTGCCGTGCCAAACAAGCGTTCTCACTGTTGGAGAGGAAAGGGCTAGGGGACGTTGCTAGAGTGGAGAAGACGCGGCGAAGTGTACCTAACCGGGTTCAGAGTGCCGTGCCAAACAAGCGTTCTCACTGTTGGAGAGGAAAGGGCTAGGGGACGTTGCTAGAGTGGAGAAGACGCGGCGAAGTGTACCTACCCGGGTTCAGAGTGCCGTGCCAAACAAGCGTTCTCACTGTTGGAGAGGAAAGGGCTAGGGGACGTTGCTAGAGTGGAGAAGACGCGGCGAAGTGTACCTACCCGGGTTCAGAGTGCCGTGCCAAACAAGCGTTCTCACTGTTGGAGAGGAAAGGGCTAGGGGACGTTGCTAGAGTGGAGAAGACGCGGCGAAGTGTACCTACCCGGGTTCAGAGTGCCGTGCCAAACAAGCGTTCTCACTGTTGGAGAGGAAAGGGCTAGGGAACGTTGCTAGAGTGGAGAAGACGCGGCGAAGTGTACCTACCCAGGTTCAGAGTGCCGTGCCAAACAAGCGTTCTCACTGTTGGAGAGGAAAGGGCTAGGGGACGTTGCTAGAGTGGAGAAGACGCGGCGAAGTGTACCTACCCGGGTTCAGAGTGCCGTGCCAAACAAGCGTTCTCACTGTTGGAGAGGAAAGGGCTAGGGAACGTTGCTAGTGTGGAGAAGACGCGGCGAAGTGTACCTACCCGGGTTCAGAGTGCCGTGCCAAACAATCGTTCTCACTGTTGGAGAGGAAAGGGCTAGGGAACGTTGCTAGTGTGGAGAAGACGTGGCGAAGTGTACCTACCCGGGTTCAGAGTGCCGTGCCAAACAAGCGTTCTCACTGTTGGAGAGGAAAAGGCTAGGGAACGTTGCTAGTGTGGAGAAGACGCGGCGAAGTGTACCTACCCGGGTTCAGAGTGCCGTGCCAAACAATCGTTCTCACTGTTGGAGAGGAAAAGGCTAGGGAACGTTGCTAGTGTGGAGAAGACGTGGCGAAGTGTACCTACCCGGGTTCAGAGTGCCGTGCCAAACAATCGTTCTCACTGTTGGAGAGGAAAGGGCTAGGGGACGTTGCTAGTGTGGAGAAGACGTGGCGAAGTGTACCTACCCGGGTTCAGAGTGCCGTGCCAAACAATCGTTCTCACTGTTGGAGAGGAAAGGGCTAGGGAACGTTGCTAGTGTGGAGAAGACGTGGCGAAGTGTACCTACCCGGGTTCAGAGTGCCGTGCCAAACAATCGTTCTCACTGTTGGAGAGGAAAGGGCTAGGGAACGTTGCTAGTGTGGAGAAGACGCGGCGAAGTGTACCTACCCGGGTTCAGAGTGCCGTGCCAAACAAGCGTTCTCACTGTTGGAGAGGAAAGGGCTAGGGAACGTTGCTAGTGTGGAGAAGACGTGGCGAAGTGTACCTACCCGGGTTCAGAGTGCCGTGCCAAACAAGCGTTCTCACTGTTGGAGAGGAAAGGGCTAGGGAACGTTGCTAGTGTGGAGAAGACGCGGCGAAGTGTAAATACCCGGGTTCAGAGTGCCGTGCCAAACAAGCGTTCTCACTGTTGGAGAGGAAGGGGCTAGGGAACGTTGCTAGTGTGGAGAAGACGCGGCGAAGTGTACCTACCCGGGTTCAGAGTGCCGTGCCAAACAAGCGTTCTCACTGTTGGAGAGGAAAGGGCTAGGGAACGTTGCTAGTGTGGAGAAGACGTGGCGAAGTGTACCTACCCGGGTTCAGAGTGCCGTGCCAAACAAACGTTCTCACTGTTGGAGAGGAAAGGGCTAGGGGACGTTGCTAGAGTGGAGAAGACGTGGCGAAGTGTACCTACCCGGGTTCAGAGTGCCGTGCCAAACAAGCGTTCTCACTGTTGGAGAGGAAAGGGCTAGGGGACGTTTCTAGAGTGGAGAAGACGCGGCGAAGTGTACCTAACCGGGTTCAGAGTGCCGTGCCAAACAAGCGTTCTCACTGTTGGAGAGGAAAGGGCTAGGGGACGTTGCTAGAGTGGAGAAGACGCGGCGAAGTGTACCTACCCGGGTTCAGAGTGCCGTGCCAAACAAGCGTTCTCACTGTTGGAGAGGAAAGGGCTAGGGGACGTTGCTAGAGTGGAGAAGACGCGGCGAAGTGTACCTACCCGGGTTCAGAGTGCCGTGCCAAACAAGCGTTCTCACTGTTGGAGAGGAAAGGGCTAGGGAACGTTGCTAGTGTGGAGAAGACGCGGCGAAGTGTAAATACCCGGGTTCAGAGTGCCGTGCCAAACAAGCGTTCTCACTGTTGGAGAGGAAGGGGCTAGGGAACGTTGCTAGTGTGGAGAAGACGCGGCGAAGTGTACCTACCCGGGTTCAGAGTGCCGTGCCAAACAAGCGTTCTCACTGTTGGAGAGGAAAGGGCTAGGGAACGTTGCTAGTGTGGAGAAGACGTGGCGAAGTGTACCTACCCGGGTTCAGAGTGCCGTGCCAAACAAACGTTCTCACTGTTGGAGAGGAAAGGGCTAGGGGACGTTGCTAGAGTGGAGAAGACGTGGCGAAGTGTACCTACCCGGGTTCAGAGTGCCGTGCCAAACAAGCGTTCTCACTGTTGGAGAGGAAAGGGCTAGGGGACGTTTCTAGAGTGGAGAAGACGCGGCGAAGTGTACCTAACCGGGTTCAGAGTGCCGTGCCAAACAAGCGTTCTCACTGTTGGAGAGGAAAGGGCTAGGGGACGTTGCTAGAGTGGAGAAGACGCGGCGAAGTGTACCTACCCGGGTTCAGAGTGCCGTGCCAAACAAGCGTTCTCACTGTTGGAGAGGAAAGGGCTAGGGGACGTTGCTAGAGTGGAGAAGACGCGGCGAAGTGTACCTACCCGGGTTCAGAGTGCCGTGCCAAACAAGCGTTCTCACTGTTGGAGAGGAAAGGGCTAGGGGACGTTGCTAGAGTGGAGAAGACGCGGCGAAGTGTACCTACCCGGGTTCAGAGTGCCGTGCCAAACAAGCGTTCTCACTGTTGGAGAGGAAAGGGCTAGGGAACGTTGCTAGAGTGGAGAAAACGCGGCGAAGTGTACCTACCCAGGTTCAGAGTGCCGTGCCAAACAAGCGTTCTCACTGTTGGAGAGGAAAGGGCTAGGGGACGTTGCTAGAGTGGAGAAGACGCGGCGAAGTGTACCTACCCGGGTTCAGAGTGCCGTGCCAAACAAGCGTTCTCACTGTTGGAGAGGAAAGGGCTAGGGAACGTTGCTAGTGTGGAGAAGACGCGGCGAAGTGTACCTACCCGGTTTCAGAGTGCCGTGCCAAACAAGCGTTCTCACTGTTGGAGAGGAAAGGGCTAGGGGACGTTGCTAGTGTGGAGAAGACGTGGCGAAGTGTACCTACCCGGGTTCAGAGTGCCGTGCCAAACAATCGTTCTCACTGTTGGAGAGGAAAGGGCTAGGGAACGTTGCTAGTGTGGAGAAGACGTGGCGAAGTGTACCTACCCGGGTTCAGAGTGCCGTGCCAAACAAGCGTTCTCACTGTTGGAGAGGAAAGGGCTAGGGAACGTTGCTAGTTTGGAGAAGACGTGGCGAAGTGTACCTACCCGGGTTCAGAGTGCCGTGCCAAACAAGCGTTCTCACTGTTGGAGAGGAAAGGGCTAGGGAACGTTGCTAGTGTGGAGAAGACGTGGCGAAGTGTACCTACCCGGGTTCAGAGTGCCGTGCCAAACAAGCGTTCTCACTGTTGGAGAGGAAAGGGCTAGGGAACGTTGCTAGTGTGGAGAAGACGCGGCGAAGTGTACCTACCCGGGTTCAGAGTGCCGTGCCAAACAATCGTTCTCACTGTTGGAGCGGAAAGGGCTAGGGAACGTTGCTAGTGTGGAGAAGACGTGGCGAAGTGTACCTACCCGGGTTCAGAGTGCCGTGCCAAACAAGCGTTCTCACTGTTGGAGAGGAAAAGGCTAGGGAACGTTGCTAGTGTGGAGAAGACGCGGCGAAGTGTACCTACCCGGGTTCAGAGTGCCGTGCCAAACAATCGTTCTCACTGTTGGAGAGGAAAGGGCTAGGGAACGTTGCTAGTGTGGAGAAGACGTGGCGAAGTGTACCTACCCGGGTTCAGAGTGCCGTGCCAAACAATCGTTCTCACTGTTGGAGAGGAAAGGGCTAGGGGACGTTGCTAGTGTGGAGAAGACGTGGCGAAGTGTACCTACCCGGGTTCAGAGTGCCGTGCCAAACAATCGTTCTCACTGTTGGAGAGGAAAGGGCTAGGGAACGTTGCTAGTGTGGAGAAGACGTGGCGAAATGTACCTACCCGGGTTCAGAGTGCCGTGCCAAACAATCGTTCTCACTGTTGGAGAGGAAAGGGCTAGGGAACGTTGCTAGTGTGGAGAAGACGCGGCGAAGTGTACCTACCCGGGTTCAGAGTGCCGTGCCAAACAAGCGTTCTCACTGTTGGAGAGGAAAGGGCTAGGGGACGTTGCTAGTGTGGAGAAGACGTGGCGAATTGTACCTACCCGGGTTCAGAGTGCCGTGCCAAACAAGCGTTCTCACTGTTGGAGAGGAAAGGGCTAGGGAACGTTGCTAGTGTGGAGAAGACGCGGCGAAGTGTACCTACCCGGGTTCAGAGTGCCGTGCCAAACAAGCGTTCTCACTGTTGGAGAGGAAGGGGCTATGGAACGTTGCTAGTGTGGAGAAGACGCGGCGGAATGTACCTACCCGGGTTCAGAGTGCCGTGCCAAACAAGCGTTCTCACTGTTGGAGAGGAAAGGGCTAGGGAACGTTGCTAGTGTGGAGAAGACGTGGCGAAGTGTACCTACCCGGGTTCAGAGTGAAGTGCCAAACAAACGTTCTCACTGTTGGAGAGGAAAGGGCTAGGGGACGTTGCTAGAGTGGAGAAGACGTGGCGAAGTGTACCTACCCGGGTTCAGAGTGCCGTGCCAAACAAGCGTTCTCACTGTTGGAGAGGAAAGGGCTAGGGGACGTTGCTAGAGTGGAGAAGACGCGGCGAAGTGTACCTAACCGGGTTCAGAGTGCCGTGCCAAACAAGCGTTCTCACTGTTGGAGAGGAAAGGGCTAGGGGACGTTGCTAGAGTGGAGAAGACGCGGCGAAGTGTACCTACCCGGGTTCAGAGTGCCGTGCCAAACAAGCGTTCTCACTGTTGGAGAGGAAAGGGCTAGGGGACGTTGCTAGAGTGGAGAAGACGCGGCGAAGTGTACCTACCCGGGTTCAGAGTGCCGTGCCAAACAAGCGTTCTCACTGTTGGAGAGGAAAGGGCTAGGGGACGTTGCTAGAGTGGAGAAGACGCGGCGAAGTGTACCTACCCGGGTTCAGAGTGCCGTGCCAAACAAGCGTTCTCACTGTTGGAGAGGAAAGGGCTAGGGAACGTTGCTAGAGTGGAGAAGACGCGGCGAAGTGTACCTACCCAGGTTCAGAGTGCCGTGCCAAACAAGCGTTCTCACTGTTGGAGAGGAAAGGGCTAGGGGACGTTGCTAGAGTGGAGAAGACGCGGCGAAGTGTACCTACCCGGGTTCAGAGTGCCGTGCCAAACAAACGTTCTCACTGTTGGAGAGGAAAGGGCTAGGGAACGTTGCTAGTGTGGAGAAGACGCGGCGAAGTGTACCTACCCGGGTTCAGAGTGCCGTGCCAAACAAACGTTCTCACTGCTGGAGAGGAAAGGGCTAGGGAACGTTGCTAGTGTGGAGAAGACGTGGCGAAGTGTACCTACCCGGGTTCAGAGTGCCGTGCCAAACAATCGTTCTCACTGTTGGAGAGGAAAGGGCTAGGGAACGTTGCTAGTGTGGAGAAGACGTGGCGAAGTGTACCTACCCGGGTTCAGAGTGCCGTGCCAAACAATCGTTCTCACTGTTGGAGAGGAAAGGGCTAGGGGACGTTGCTAGTGTGGAGAAGACGTGGCGAAGTGTACCTACCCGGGTTCAGAGTGCCGTGCCAAACAATCGTTCTCACTGTTGGAGAGGAAAGGGCTAGGGAACGTTGCTAGTGTGGAGAAGACGTGGCGAAGTGTACCTACCCGGGTTCAGAGTGCCGTGCCAAACAATCGTTCTCACTGTTGGAGAGGAAAGGGCTAGGGAACGTTGCTAGTGTGGAGAAGACGCGGCGAAGTGTACCTACCCGGGTTCAGAGTGCCGTGCCAAACAAGCGTTCTCACTGTTGGAGAGGAAAGGGCTAGGGAACGTTGCTAGTGTGGAGAAGACGCGGCGAAGTGTACCTACCCGGGTTCAGAGTGCCGTGCCAAACAAGCGTTCTCACTGTTGGAGAGGAAAGGGCTAGGGGACGTTGCTAGTGTGGAGAAGACGTGGCGAAGTGTACCTACCCGGGTTCAGAGTGCCGTGCCAAACAAGCGTTCTCACTGTTGGAGAGGAAAGGGCTAGGGGACGTTGCTAGTGTGGAGAAGACGTGGCGAAGTGTACCTACCCGGGTTCAGAGTGCCGTGCCAAACAAGCGTTCTCACTGTTGGAGAGGAAAGGGCTAGGGAACGTTGCTAGTGTGGAGAAGACGCGGCGAAGTGTACCTACCCGGGTTCAGAGTGCCGTGCCAAACAAGCGTTCTCACTGTTGGAGAGGAAAGGGCTAGGGAACGTTGCTAGTGTGGAGAAGACGCGGCGAAGTGTACCTACCCGGGTTCAGAGTGCCGTTGCCAAACAAGCGTTCTCACTGTTGGAGAGGAAAGGGCTAGGGAACGTTGCTAGTGTGGAGAAGACGTGGCGAAGTGTACCTACCCGGGTTCAGAGTGCCGTGCCAAACAAGCGTTCTCACTGTTGGAGAGGAAAGGGCTAGGGGACGTTGCTAGTGTGGAGAAGACGTGGCGAAGTGTACCTACCCGGGTTCAGAGTGCCGTGCCAAACAAGCGTTCTCACTGTTGGAGAGGAAAGGGCTAGGGAACGTTGCTAGTGTGGAGAAGACGCGGCGAAGTGTACCTACCCGGGTTCAGAGTGCCGTGCCAAACAATCGTTCTCACTGTTGGAGAGGAAAGGGCTAGGGAACGTTGCTAGTGTGGAGAAGACGTGGCGAAGTGTACCTACCCGGGTTCAGAGTGCCGTGCCAAACAAGCGTTCTCACTGTTGGAGAGGAAAAGGCTAGGGAACGTTGCTAGTGTGGAGAAGACGCGGCGAAGTGTACCTACCCGGGTTCAGAGTGCCGTGCCAAACAATCGTTCTCACTGTTGGAGAGGAAAGGGCTAGGGAACGTTGCTAGTGTGGAGAAGACGTGGCGAAGTGTACCTACCCGGGTTCAGAGTGCCGTGCCAAACAATCGTTCTCACTGTTGGAGAGGAAAGGGCTAGGGGACGTTGCTAGTGTGGAGAAGACGTGGCGAAGTGTACCTACCCGGGTTCAGAGTGCCGTGCCAAACAATCGTTCTCACTGTTGGAGAGGAAAGGGCTAGGGAACGTTGCTAGTGTGGAGAAGACGTGGCGAAGTGTACCTACCCGGGTTCAGAGTGCCGTGCCAAACAATCGTTCTCACTGTTGGAGAGGAAAGGGCTAGGGAACGTTGCTAGTGTGGAGAAGACGCGGCGAAGTGTACCTACCCGGGTTCAGAGTGCCGTGCCAAACAAGCGTTCTCACTGTTGGAGAGGAAAGGGCTAGGGAACGTTGCTAGTGTGGAGAAGACGTGGCGAAGTGTACCTACCCGGGTTCAGAGTGCCGTGCCAAACAAGCGTTCTCACTGTTGGAGAGGAAAGGGCTAGGGAACGTTGCTAGTGTGGAGAAGACGCGGCGAAGTGTAAATACCCGGGTTCAGAGTGCCGTGCCAAACAAGCGTTCTCACTGTTGGAGAGGAAGGGGCTAGGGAACGTTGCTAGTGTGGAGAAGACGCGGCGAAGTGTACCTACCCGGGTTCAGAGTGCCGTGCCAAACAAGCGTTCTCACTGTTGGAGAGGAAAGGGCTAGGGAACGTTGCTAGTGTGGAGAAGACGTGGCGAAGTGTACCTACCCGGGTTCAGAGTGCCGTGCCAAACAAACGTTCTCACTGTTGGAGAGGAAAGGGCTAGTGGACGTTGCTAGAGTGGAGAAGACGTGGCGAAGTGTACCTACCCGGGTTCAGAGTGCCGTGCCAAACAAGCGTTCTCACTGTTGGAGAGGAAAGGGCTAGGGGACGTTTCTAGAGTGGAGAAGACGCGGCGAAGTGTACCTAACCGGGTTCAGAGTGCCGTGCCAAACAAGCGTTCTCACTGTTGGAGAGGAAAGGGCTAGGGGACGTTGCTAGAGTGGAGAAGACGCGGCGAAGTGTACCTACCCGGGTTCAGAGTGCCGTGCCAAACAAGCGTTCTCACTGTTGGAGAGGAAAGGGCTAGGGGACGTTGCTAGAGTGGAGAAGACGCGGCGAAGTGTACCTACCCGGGTTCAGAGTGCCGTGCCAAACAAGCGTTCTCACTGTTGGAGAGGAAAGGGCTAGGGAACGTTGCTAGTGTGGAGAAGACGCGGCGAAGTGTAAATACCCGGGTTCAGAGTGCCGTGCCAAACAAGCGTTCTCACTGTTGGAGAGGAAGGGGCTAGGGAACGTTGCTAGTGTGGAGAAGACGCGGCGAAGTGTACCTACCCGGGTTCAGAGTGCCGTGTCAAACAAGCGTTCTCACTGTTGGAGAGGAAAGGGCTAGGGAACGTTGCTAGTGTGGAGAAGACGTGGCGAAGTGTACCTACCCGGGTTCAGAGTGCCGTGCCAAACAAACGTTCTCACTGTTGGAGAGGAAAGGGCTAGGGGACGTTGCTAGAGTGGAGAAGACGTGGCGAAGTGTACCTACCCGGGTTCAGAGTGCCGTGCCAAACAAGCGTTCTCACTGTTGGAGAGGAAAGGGCTAGGGGACGTTTCTAGAGTGGAGAAGACGCGGCGAAGTGTACCTAACCGGGTTCAGAGTGCCGTGCCAAACAAGCGTTCTCACTGTTGGAGAGGAAAGGGCTAGGGGACGTTGCTAGAGTGGAGAAGACGCGGCGAAGTGTACCTACCCGGGTTCAGAGTGCCGTGCCAAACAAGCGTTCTCACTGTTGGAGAGGAAAGGGCTAGGGGACGTTGCTAGAGTGGAGAAGACGCGGCGAAGTGTACCTACCCGGGTTCAGAGTGCCGTGCCAAACAAGCGTTCTCACTGTTGGAGAGGAAAGGGCTAGGGGACGTTGCTAGAGTGGAGAAGACGCGGCGAAGTGTACCTACCCGGGTTCAGAGTGCCGTGCCAAACAAGCGTTCTCACTGTTGGAGAGGAAAGGGCTAGGGAACGTTGCTAGAGTGGAGAAGACGCGGCGAAGTGTACCTACCCAGGTTCAGAGTGCCGTGCCAAACAAGCGTTCTCACTGTTGGAGAGGAAAGGGCTAGGGGACGTTGCTAGAGTGGAGAAGACGCGGCGAAGTGTACCTACCCGGGTTCAGAGTGCCGTGCCAAACAAGCGTTCTCACTGTTGGAGAGGAAAGGGCTAGGGAACGTTGCTAGTGTGGAGAAGACGCGGCGAAGTGTACCTACCCGGTTTCAGAGTGCCGTGCCAAACAAGCGTTCTCACTGTTGGAGAGGAAAGGGCTAGGGGACGTTGCTAGTGTGGAGAAGACGTGGCGAAGTGTACCTACCCGGGTTCAGAGTGCCGTGCCAAACAAGCGGTCTCACTGTTGGAGAGGAAAGGGCTAGGGAACGTTGCTAGTGTGGAGAAGACGCGGCGAAGTGTACCTACCCGGGTTCAGAGTGCCGTGCCAAACACGCGGTCTCACTGTTGGAGAGGAAAGGGCTAGGGAACGTTGCTAGTGTTCAGAAGACGTGGCGAAGTGTACCTACCCGGGTTCAGAGTGCCGTGCCAAACAAGCGTTCTCACTGTTGGAGAGGAAAGGGCTAGGGAACGTTGCTAGTGTGGAGAAGACGCGGCGAAGTGTACCTACCCGGGTTCAGAGTGGCGTGCCAAACAATAGTTTTCACTGTTGGAGAAAAAAGGGCTAGGGAACGTTGCTAGTGTGGAGAAGACGTGGCGAAGTGTACCTACCCGGGTTCAGAGTGCCGTGCCAAACAAGCGTTCTCACTGTTGGAGAGGAAAGGGCTAGGTGACGTTGCTAGAGTGGAGAAGACGTGGCGAAGTGTACCTACCCGGGTTCAGAGTGCCGTGCCAAACAAGCGTTCTCACTGTTGGAGAGGAAAGGGCTAGGGAACGTTGCTAGTGTGGAGAAGACGCGGCGAAGTGTACCTACCCGGGTTCAGAGTGCCGTGCCAAACAAGCGTTCTCACTGTTGGAGAGGAAAGGGCTAGGGGACGTTGCTAGTGTGGAGAAGACGTGGCGAAGTGTACCTACCCGGGTTCAGAGTGCCGTGCCAAACAAGCGTTCTCACTGTTGGAGAGGAAAGGGCTAGGGAACGTTGCTAGTGTGGAGAAGACGCGGCGAAGTGTACCTACCCGGGTTCAGAGTGCCGTGCCAAACAAGCGTTCTCACTGTTGGAGAGGAAAGGGCTAGGGAACGTTGCTAGTGTGGAGAAGACGCGGCGAAGTGTACCTACCCGGGTTCAGAGTGCCGTGCCAAACAAGCGTTCTCACTGTTGGAGAGGAAAAGGCTAGGGAACGTTGCTAGTGTGGAGAAGACGTGGCGAAGTGTACCTACCCGGGTTCAGAGTGCCGTGCCAAACAAACGTTCTCACTGTTGGAGAGGAAAGGGCTAGGGAACGTTGCTAGTGTGGAGAAGACGCGGCGAAGTGTACCTACCCGGGTTCAGAGTGCCGTGCCAAACAAACGTTCTCACTGTTGGAGAGGAAAGGGCTAGGGAACGTTGCTAGTGTGGAGAAGACGTGGCGAAGTGTACCTACCCGGGTTCAGAGTGCCGTGCCAAACAAGCGTTCTCACTGTTGGAGAGGAAAGGGCTAGGGACCGTTGCTAGTGTGGAGAAGACGTGGCGAAGTGTACCTACCCGGGTTCAGAGTGCCGTGCCAAACAAGCGTTCTCACTGTTGGAGAGGAAAGGGCTAGGGAACGTTGCTAGTGTGGAGAAGACGTGGCGAAGTGTACCTACCCGGGTTCAGAGT
Source organism: Prosapia bicincta (assembly GCA_036971475.1). Lineage (NCBI taxonomy): Eukaryota > Metazoa > Arthropoda > Insecta > Hemiptera > Cercopidae > Prosapia > Prosapia bicincta. Next base: position 90,274,715 of record JBAIZL010000003.1, on the reverse strand, counting down.
GCCGTGCCAAACAAGCGTTCTCACTGTTGTAGAGGAAAGGGCTAGGGAACGTTGCTAGTGTCGAGAAGACGTGGCGAAGTGTACCTACCCGGGTTCAGAGTGCCGTGCCAAACAAGCGTTCTCACTGTTGGAGAGGAAAGGGCTAGGGAACGTTGCTAGTGTGGAGAAGACGCGGCGAAGTGTACCTACCCGGGTTCAGAGTGCCGTGCCAAACAATCGTTCTCACTGTTGGAGAGGAAAGGGCTAGGGAACGTTGCTAGTGTGGAGAAGACGTGGCGAAGTGTACCTACCCGGGTTCAGAGTGCCGTGCCAAACAAGCGTTCTCACTGTTGGAGAGGAAAAGGCTAGGGAACGTTGCTAGTGTGGAGAAGACGCGGCGAAGTGTACCTACCCGGGTTCAGAGTGCCGTGCCAAACAATCGTTCTCACTGTTGGAGAGGAAAGGGCTAGGGAACGTTGCTAGTGTGGAGAAGACGTGGCGAAGTGTACCTACCCGGGTTCAGAGTGCCGTGCCAAACAATCGTTCTCACTGTTGGAGAGGAAAGGGCTAGGGAACGTTGCTAGTGTGGAGAAGACGCGGCGAAGTGTACCTACCCGGGTTCAGAGTGCCGTGCCAAACAAGCGTTCTCACTGTTGGAGAGGAAAAGGCTAGGGAACGTTGCTAGTGTGGAGAAGACGCGGCGAAGTGTACCTACCCGGGTTCAGAGTGCCGTGCCAAACAATCGTTCTCACTGTTGGAGAGGAAAGGGCTAGGGAACGTTGCTAGTGTGGAGAAGACGCGGCGAAGTGTACCTACCCGGGTTCAGAGTGCCGTGCCAAACAAGCGTTCTCACTGTTGGAGAGGAAAGGGCTAGGGAACGTTGCTAGTGTGGAGAAGACGTGGCGAAGTGTACCTACCCGGGTTCAGAGTGCCGTGCCAAACAAGCGTTCTCACTGTTGGAGAGGAAAAGGCTAGGGAACGTTGCTAGTGTGGAGAAGACGCGGCGAAGTGTACCTACCCGGGTTCAGAGTGCCGTGCCAAACAATCGTTCTCACTGTTGGAGAGGAAAGGGCTAGGGAACGTTGCTAGTGTGGAGAAGACGTGGCGAAGTGTACCTACCCGGGTTCAGAGTGCCGTGCCAAACAAGCGTTCTCAATGTTGGAGAGGAAAGGGCTAGGGAACGTTGCTAGTGTGGAGAAGACGCGGCGAAGTGTACCTACCCGGGTTCAGAGTGCCGTGCCAAACAAGCGTTCTCACTGTTGGAGAGGAAAGGGCTAGGGAACGTTGCTAGTGTGGAGAAGACGCGGCGAAGTGTACCTACCCGGGTTCAGAGTGCCGTGCCAAACAAGCGTTCTCACTGTTGGAGAGGAAGGGGCTAGGGAACGTTGCTAGTGTGGAGAAGACGCGGCGAAGTGTACCTACCCGGGTTCAGAGTGCCGTGCCAAACAAGCGTTCTCACTGTTGGAGAGGAAAGGGCTAGGGAACGTTGCTAGTGTGGAGAAGACGTGGCGAAGTGTACCTACCCGGGTTCAGAGTGCCGTGCCAAACAAACGTTCTCACTGTTGGAGAGGAAAGGGCTAGGGGACGTTGCTAGAGTGGAGAAGACGTGGCGAAGTGTACCTACCCGGGTTCAGAGTGCCGTGCCAAACAAGCGTTCTCACTGTTGGAGAGGAAAGGGCTAGGGGACGTTGCTAGAGTGGAGAAGACGCGGCGAAGTGTACCTAACCGGGTTCAGAGTGCCGTGCCAAACAAGCGTTCTCACTGTTGGAGAGGAAAGGGCTAGGGGACGTTGCTAGAGTGGAGAAGACGCGGCGAAGTGTACCTACCCGGGTTCAGAGTGCCGTGCCAAACAAGCGTTCTCACTGTTGGAGAGGAAAGGGCTAGGGGACGTTGCTAGAGTGGAGAAGACGCGGCGAAGTGTACCTACCCGGGTTCAGAGTGCCGTGCCAAACAAGCGTTCTCACTGTTGGAGAGGAAAGGGCTAGGGAACGTTGCTAGAGTGGAGAAGACGCGGCGAAGTGTACCTACCCAGGTTCAGAGTGCCGTGCCAAACAAGCGTTCTCACTGTTGGAGAGGAAAGGGCTAGGGGACGTTGCTAGAGTGGAGAAGACGCGGCGAAGTGTACCTACCCGGGTTCAGAGTGCCGTGCCAAACAAACGTTCTCACTGTTGGAGAGGAAAGGGCTAGGGAACGTAGCTAGTGTGGAGAAGACGCGGCGAAGTGTACCTACCCGGGTTCAGAGTGCCGTGCCAAACAAACGTTCTCACTGCTGGAGAGGAAAGGGCTAGGGAACGTTGCTAGTGTGGAGAAGACGCGGCGAAGTGTACCTACCCGGGTCAGAGTGCCGTGCCAAACAAACGTTCTCACTGTTGGAGAGGAAAGGGCTAGGGAACGTTGCTAGTGTGGAGAAGACGTGGCGAAGTGTACCTACCCGGGTTCAGAGTGCCGTGCCAAACAAGCGTTCTCACTGTTGGAGAGGAAAGGGCTAGGGACCGTTGCTAGTGTGGAGAAGACGTGGCGAAGTGTACCTACCCGGGTTCAGAGTGCCGTGCCAAACAAGCGTTCTCACTGTTGGAGAGGAAAGGGCTAGGGAACGTTGCTAGTGTGGAGAAGACGTGGCGAAGTGTACCTACCCATGTTCAGAGTGCCGTGCCAAACAAGCGTTCTCACTGTTGGAGAGGAAAGGGCTAGGGAACGTTGCTAGTGTGGAGAAGACGCGGCGAAGTGTACCTACCCGGGTTCAGAGTGCCGTGCCAAACAATCGTTCTCACTGTTGGAGAGGAAAGGGCTAGGGAACGTTGCTAGTGTGGAGAAGACGTGGCGAAGTGTACCTACCCGGGTTCAGAGTGCCGTGCCAAACAAGCGTTCTCACTGTTGGAGAGGAAAAGGCTAGGGAACGTTGCTAGTGTGGAGAAGACGCGGCGAAGTGTACCTACCCGGGTTCAGAGTGCCGTGCCAAACAATCGTTCTCACTGTTGGAGAGGAAAGGGCTAGGGAACGTTGCTAGTGTGGAGAAGACGTGGCGAAGTGTACCTACCCGGGTTCAGAGTGCCGTGCCAAACAATCGTTCTCACTGTTGGAGAGGAAAGGGCTAGGGAACGTTGCTAGTGTGGAGAAGACGCGGCGAAGTGTACCTACCCGGGTTCAGAGTGCCGTGCCAAACAAGCGTTCTCACTGTTGGAGAGGAAAGGGCTAGGGAACGTTGCTAGTGTGGAGAAGACGCGGCGAAGTGTACCTACCCGGGTTCAGAGTGCCGTGCCAAACAAGCGTTCTCACTGTTGGAGAGGAAAGGGCTAGGGAACGTTGCTAGTGTGGAGAAGACGTGGCGAAGTGTACCTACCCGGGTTCAGAGTGCCGTGCCAAACAAACGTTCTCACTGTTGGAGAGGAAAGGGCTAGGGGACGTTGCTAGAGTGGAGAAGACGTGGCGAAGTGTACCTACCCGGGTTCAGAGTGCCGTGCCAAACAAGCGTTCTCACTGTTGGAGAGGAAAGGGCTAGGGGACGTTGCTAGAGTGGAGAAGACGCGGCGAAGTGTACCTAACCGGGTTCAGAGTGCCGTGCCAAACAAGCGTTCTCACTGATGGAGAGGAAAGGGCTAGGGGACGTTGCTAGAGTGGAGAGGACGCGGCGAAGTGTACCTACCCGGGTTCAGAGTGCCGTGCCAAACAAGCGTTCTCACTGTTGGAGAGGAAAGGGCTAGGGGACGTTGCTAGAGTGGAGAAGACGCGGCGAAGTGTAGCTACCCGGGTTCAGAGTGCCGTGCCAAACAAGCGTTCTCACTGTTGGAGAGGAAAGGGCTAGGGGACGTTGCTAGAGTGGAGAAGACGCGGCGAAGTGTACCTACCCGGGTTCAGAGTGCCGTGCCAAACAAGCGTTCTCACTGTTGGAGAGGAAAGGGCTAGGGAACGTTGCTAGAGTGGAGAAGACGCGGCGAAGTGTACCTACCCAGTTTCAGAGTGCCGTGCCAAACAAGCGTTCTCACTGTTGGAGAGGAAAGGGCTAGGGGACGTAGCTAGTGTGGAGAAGACGTGGCGAAGTGTACCTACCCGGGTTCAGAGTGCCGTGCCAAACCAGCGTTCTCACTGTTGGAGAGGAAAGGGCTAATGAACGTTGCTAGTGTGGAGAAGACGTGGCGAAGTGTACCTACCCGGGTTCAGAGTGCCGTGCCAAACAAGCGTTCTCACTGTTGGAGAGGAAAGGGCTAGGGAACGTTGCTAGTGTGGAGAAGACGTGGCGATGTGTACCTACCCGGGTTCAGAGTGCCGTGCCAAACACGCGTTCTCACTGTTGGAGAGGAAAGGGCTAGGGAACGTTGCTAGTGTGGAGAAGACGCGGCGAAGTGTACCTACCCGGTTTCAGAGTGCCGTGCCAAACAAGCGTTCTCACTGTTGGAGAGGAAAGGGCTAGGGGACGTTGCTAGTGTGGAGAAGACGTGGCGAAGTGTACCTACCCGGGTTCAGAGTGCCGTGCCAAACAAGCGGTCTCACTGTTGGAGAGGAAAGGGCTAGGGAACGTTGCTAGTGTGGAGAAGACGCGGCGAAGTGTACCTACCCGGGTTCAGAGTGCCGTGCCAAACAAGCGGTCTCACTGTTGGAGAGGAAAGGGCTAGGGAACGTTGCTAGTGTTCAGAAGACGTGGCGAAGTGTACCTACCCGGGTTCAGAGTGCCGTGCCAAACAAGCGTTCTCACTGTTGGAGAGGAAAGGGCTAGGGAACGTTGCTAGTGTGGAGAAGACGCGGCGAAGAGTACCTACCCGGGTTCAGAGTGGCGTGCCAAACAATAGTTTTCACTGTTGGAGAGGAAAGGGCTAGGGAACGTTGCTAGTGTGGAGAAGACGTGGCGAAGTGTACCTACCCGGGTTCAGAGTGCCGTTCCAAACAAGCGTTCTCAATGTTGGAGAGGAAAGGGCTAGGGGACGTTGCTAGAGTGGAGAAGACGTGGCGAAGTGTACCTACCCGGGTTCAGAGTGCCGTACCAAACAAGCGCTCTCACTGTTGGAGAGGAAAGGGCTAGGGAACGTTGCTAGAGTGGAGAAGACGCGGCGAAGTGTACCTACCCGGGTTCAGAGTGCCGTGCCAAACAAGCGTTCTCACTGTTGGAGAGGAAAGTGCTAGGGGACGTTGCTAGTGTGGAGAAGACGTGGCGAAGTGTACCTACCCGGGTTCAGAGTGCCGTGCCAAACAAGCGTTCTCACTGTTGGAGAGGAAAGGGCTAGGGTACGTTGCTAGAGTGGAGAAGACGCGGCGAAGTGTACCTACCCGGGTTCAGAGTGCCGTGCCAAATAAGCGGTCTCACTGTTGGAGAGGAAAGGGCTAGGGAACGTTGCTAGTGTGGAGAAGACGTGGCGAAGTGTACCTACCCGGGTTCAGAGTGCCGTGCCAAACAAGCGTTCTCACTGTTGGAGAGGAAAGGGCTAGGGAAAGTTGCTAGTGTGGAGAAGACGTGGCGAAGTGTACCTACCCGGGTTCAGAGTGCCGTGCCAAACAAGCGTTCTCACTATTGGAGAGGAAATGGCTAGGGAACGTTGCTAGTGTGGAGAAGACGCGGCGAAGTGTACCTACCCGGGTTCAGAGTGCCGTGCCAAACAAGCGTTCTCACTGTTGGAGAGGAAAGGGCTAGGGAACGTTGCTAGTGTGGAGAAGACGCGGCGAAGTGTACCTACCCGGGTTCAGAGTGCAGTGCCAAACAAGCGTTCTCACTGTTGGAGAGGAAAGGGCTAGGGAACGTTGCTAGTGTGGAGAAGACGCGGCGAAGTGTACCTACCCGGGTTCAGAGTGCCGTGCCAGGGCTAGGGAACGTTGCTAGAGTGGAGAAGACGCGGCGAAGTGTAACTACCCGGGTTCAGAGTGCCGTGCCAAACAAGCGTTCTCACTGTTGGAGAGGAAAGGGCTAGGGAACGTTGCTAGTGTGGAGAAGACGTGGCGAAGTGTACCTACCCGGGTTCAGAGTGCAGTGCCAAACAAGCGTTCTCACTGTTGGAGAGGAAAGGGCTAGGGAACGTTGCTAGTGTGGAGAAGACGCGGCGAAGTGTACCTACCCGGGTTCAGAGTGCCGTGCCAGGGCTAGGGAACGTTGCTAGAGTGGAGAAGACGCGGCGAAGTGTAACTACCCGGGTTCAGAGTGCCGTGCCAAACAAGCGTTCTCACTGTTGGAGAGGAAAGGGCTAATGAACGTTGCTAGTGTGGAGAAGACGTGGCGAAGTGTACCTAACGGGTTCAGAGTGCCGTGCCAAACAAGCGTTCTCACTATTGGAGAGGAAAGTGCTAGGGGACGTTGCTAGTGTGGAGAAGACGTGGCGAAGTGTACCTACCCGGGTTCAGAGTGCCGTGCCAAGCAAACGTTCTCACTGTTGGAGAGGAAAGGGCTAGGGAACGTTGCTAGTGTGGAGAAGACGCGGCGAAGTGTACCTACCCGGGTTTAGAGTGCCGTGCCAAACAAGCGGTCTCACTGTTGGAGAGGAAAGGGCTAGCGTGGCGAAGTCTACATACCCGGGTTCAGAGTGCCGTGCCTAACAAGCGTTCTCACTGTTGGAGAGGAAAGGGCTAGGGAACGTTGCTAGTGTGGAGAAGACGCGGCGAAGTGTACCTACCCGGGTTCAGAGTGCCGTGCCAAACAAGCGTTCTCACTGTTGGAGAGGAAAGGGCTAGGGGACGTTGCTAAAGTGGAGAAGACGTGGCGAAGTGTACCTACCCGGGTTCAGAGTGCCGTGCCAAACAATCGTTCTCACTGTTGGAGAGGAAAGGGCTAGGGAACGTTGCTAGAGTGGAGAAGACGCGGCGAAGTGTACCTACCCGGGTTCAGAGTGCCGTGCCAAACAAGCGTTCTCACTGTTGGAGAGGGAAGTGCTAGGGGACGTTGCTAGTGTGGAGAAGACGCGGCGAAGTGTACCTACCCGGGTTCAGAGTGGCGTGCCAAACCAGCGTTCTCACTGTTGGAGAGGAAAGGGCTAGGGAACGTTGCTAGTGTGGAGAAGACGCGGCGAAGTGTACCTACCCGGGTTCAGAGTGCCGTGCCAAACAAGCGTTCTCACTGTTGGAGAGGAAAGGGCTAGGGAACGTTGCTAGTGTAGAGAAGACGCGGCGAAGTGTACCTACCCGGGTTCAGAGTGCCGTGCCAAACAAGCGGTCTCACTGTTGGAGAGGAAAGGGCTAGGGAACGTTGCTAGTGTGGAGAAGACGCGGCGAAGTGTACCTACCCGGGTTCAGAGTGCCGTGTCAAACAAGCGTTCTCACTGTTGGAGAGGAAAGGGCTAGGGAACGTTGCTAGAGTGGAGAAGACGCGGCGAAGTGTAACTACCCGGGTTCAGAGTGCCGTGCCAAACAAGCGTTCTCACTGTTGGAGAGGAAAGGGCTAATGAACGTTGCTAGTGTGGAGAAGACGTGGCGAAGTGTACCTACCCGGGTTCAGAGTGCCGTGCCAAACAAGCGTTCTCACTATTGGAGAGGAAAGGGCTAGGGAACGTTGCTAGTGTGGAGAAGACGCGGCGAAGTGTACCTACCCGGGTTCAGAGTGCCGTGCCAAACAAGCGTTCTCACTGTTGGAGAGGAAAGGGCTAGGGAACGTTGCTAGTGTGGAGAAGACGCGGCGAAGTGTACCTACCCAGGTTCAGAGTGCCGTGCCAAACAAGCGTTCTCACTGTTGGAGAGGAAAGGGCTAGGGAACGTTGCTAGTTTGGAGAAGACGTGGCGAAGTGTACCTACCCGGGTTCAGAGTGCCGTGCCAAACAAGCGTTCTCACTGTTGGAGAGGTAAGGGCTAGGGAACGTTGCTAGTGTGGAGAAGACGTGGCGAAGTGTACCTACCCGGGTTCAGAGTGCCGTGCCAAACAAGCGTTCTCACTGTTGGAGAGGAAAGGGCTAGGGAACGTTGCTAGTGTGGAGAAGACGCGGCGAAGTGTACCTACCCGGGTTCAGAGTGCCGTGCCAAACAAGCGGTCTCACTGTTGGAGAGGAAAGGGCTAGGGAACGTTGCTAGTGTGGAGAAGACGCGGCGAAGTGTACCTACCCGGGTTCAGAGTGCCGTGCCAAACAAGCGTTCTCACTGTTGGAGAGGAAAGGGCTAGGGAACGTTGCTAGTGTGGAGAAGACGCGGCGAAGTGTACCTACCCGGGTTCAGAGTGGCGTGCCAAACAATAGTTTTCACTGTTGGAGAGGAAAGGGCTAGGGGACGTTGCTAGTGTGGAGAAGACGTGGCGAAGTGTACCTACCCGGGTTCAGAGTGCCGTGCCAAACAAGCGTTCTCACTGTTGGAGAGGAAAGGGCTAGGGAACGTTGCTAGAGTGGAGAAGACGCGGCGAAGTGTACCTACCCGGGTTCAGAGTGCCGTGCCAAACAAGCGTTCTCACTGTTGCAGAGGAACGTGCTAGGGGACGTTGCTAGTGTGGAGAAGACGTGGCGAAGTGTACCTACCCGGGTTCAGAGTGCCGTGCCAAACAAGCGTTCTCACTGTTGGAGAGGAAAGGGCTAGGGAACGATGCTAGAGTGGAGAAGACGCGGCGAAGTGTACCTACCCGGGTTCAGAGTGGCGTGCCAAACAAGCGTTCTCACTGTTGGAGAGGAAAGGGCTAGGGAACGTTGCTAGTGTGGAGAAGACGCGGCGAAGTGTACCTACCCGGGTTCAGAGTGCCGTGCCAAACAAGCGTTCTCACTGTTGGAGAGGAAAGGGCTAGGGAACGTTGCTAGTGTAGAGAAGACGCGGCGAAGTGTACCTACCCGGGTTCAGAGTGCCGTGCCAAACAAGCGGTCTCACTGTTGGAGAGGAAAGGGCTAGGGAACGTTGCTAGAGTGGAGAAGACGCGGCGAAGTGTACCTACCCGGGTTCAGAGTGCCGTGCCAAACAAGCGTTCTCACTGTTGGAGAGGAAAGGGCTAGGGAACGTTGCTAGTGTGGAGAAGACGCGGCGAAGTGTACCTACCCGGGTTCAGAGTGCCGTGACAAACAAGCGGTCTCAATGTTGGAGAGGAAAGGGCTAGGGAACGTTGCTAGTGTGGAGAAGACGCGGCGAAGTGTACCTACCCGGGTTCAGAGTGCCGTGCCAAATAAGCGGTCTCACTGTTGGAGAGGAAAGGGCTAGGGAACGTTGCTAGTGTGGAGAAGACGTGGCGAAGTGTACCTACCCGGGTTCAGAGTGCCGTGCCAAACAAGCGTACTCACTGTTGGAGAGGAAAGGGCTGGGGAAAGTTGCTAGTGTGGAGAAGACGCGGCGAAGTGTACCTACCCGGGTTCAGAGTGCCGTGCCAAACAAGCGTTCTCACTGTTGGAGAGGAAAGGGCTAGGGAACGTTGCTAGTGTGGAGAAGACGCGGCGAAGTGTACCTACCCGGGTTCAGAGTGCCGTGCCAAACAAGCGTTCTCACTGTTGGAGAAGAAAGGGCTAGGGAACGTTGCTAGAGTGGAGAAGACGCGGCGAAGTGTACCTACCCGGGTTCAGAGTGCCGTGCCAAACAAGCGTTCTCACTGTTGGAGAGGAAAGGGCTAATGAACGTTGCTAGTGTGGAGAAGACGTGGCGAAGTGTACCTACCCGGGTTCAGAGTGCCGTGCCAAACAAGCGTTCTCACTATTGGAGAGGAAATGGCTAGGGAACGTTGCTAGTGTGGAGAAGACGCGGCGAAGTGTACCTACCCGGGTTCAGAGTGCCGTGCCAAACAAGCGTTCTCACTGTTGGAGAGGAAAGGGCTAGGGAACGTTGCTAGTGTGGAGAAGACGCGGCGAAGTGTACCTACCCGGGTTCAGAGTGCCGTGCCAAACAAGCGGTCTCACTGTTGGAGAGGAAAGGGCTAGGGAACGTTGCTAGTGTGGAGAAGACGCGGCGAAGTGTACCTACCCGGGTTCAGAGTGCCGTGCCAAATAAGCGGTCTCACTGTTGGAGAGGAAAGGGCTAGGGAACGTTGCTAGTGTGGAGAAGACGTGGCGAAGTGTACCTACCCGGGTTCAGAGTGCCGTGCCAAACAAGCGTTCTCACTGTTGGAGAGGAAAGGGCTAGGGAACGTTGCTAGTGTGGAGAAGACGCGGCGAAGTGTACCTACCCGGGTTCAGAGTGCCGTACCAGGGCTAGGGAACGTTGCTAGAGTGGAGAAGACGCGGCGAAGTGTAACTACCCGGGTTCAGAGTGCCGTGCCAAACAAGCGTTCTCACTGTTGGAGAGGAAAGGGCTAATGAACGTTGCTAGTGTGGAGAAGACGTGGCGAAGTGTACCTACCCGGGTTCAGAGTGCCGTGCCAAACAAGCGTTCTCACTATTGGAGAGGAAAGTGCTAGGGGACGTTGCTAGTGTGGAGAAGACGTGGCGAAGTGTACCTACCCGGGTTCAGAGTGCCGTGCCAAACAAACGTTCTCACTGTTGGAGAGGAAAGGGCTAGGGAACGTTGCTAGTGTGGAGAAGACGCGGCGAAGTGTACCTACCCGGGTTTAGAGTGCCGTGCCAAACAAGCGGTCTCACTGTTGGAGAGGAAAGGGCTAGCGTGGCGAAGTGTACATACCCGGGTTCAGAGTGCCGTGCCTAACAAGCGTTCTCACTGTTGGAGAGGAAAGGGCTAGGGAACGTTGCTAGTGTGGAGAAGACGCGGCGAAGTGTACCTACCCGGGTTCAGAGTGCCGTGCCAAACAAGCGTTCTCACTGTTGGAGAGGAAAGGGCTAGGGGACGTTGCTAGAGTGGAGAAGACGTGGCGATGTGTACCTACCCGGGTTCAGAGTGCCGTGCCAAACAATCGTTCTCACTGTTGGAGAGGAAAGGGCTAGGGAACGTTGCTAGTGTGGAGAAGACGCGGCGAAGTGTACCTACCCGGGTTCAGAGTGCCGTACCAGGGCTAGGGAACGTTGCTAGAGTGGAGAAGACGCGGCGAAGTGTAACTACCCGGGTTCAGAGTGCCGTGCCAAACAAGCGTTCTCACTGTTGGAGAGGAAAGGGCTAATGAACGTTGCTAGTGTGGAGAAGACGTGGCGAAGTGTACCTACCCGGGTTCAGAGTGCCGTGCCAAACAAGCGTTCTCACTATTGGAGAGGAAAGTGCTAGGGGACGTTGCTAGTGTGGAGAAGACGTGGCGAAGTGTACCTACCCGGGTTCAGAGTGCCGTGCCAAACAAACGTTCTCACTGTTGGAGAGGAAAGGGCTAGGGAACGTTGCTAGTGTGGAGAAGACGCGGCGAAGTGTACCTACCCGGGTTTAGAGTGCCGTGCCAAACAAGCGGTCTCACTGTTGGAGAGGAAAGGGCTAGCGTGGCGAAGTGTACATACCCGGGTTCAGAGTGCCGTGCCTAACAAGCGTTCTCACTGTTGGAGAGGAAAGGGCTAGGGAACGTTGCTAGTGTGGAGAAGACGCGGCGAAGTGTACCTACCCGGGTTCAGAGTGCCGTGCCAAACAAGCGTTCTCACTGTTGGAGAGGAAAGGGCTAGGGGACGTTGCTAGAGTGGAGAAGACGTGGCGATGTGTACCTACCCGGGTTCAGAGTGCCGTGCCAAACAATCGTTCTCACTGTTGGAGAGGAAAGGGCTAGGGAACGTTGCTAGAGTGGAGAAGACGCGGCGAAGTGTACCTACCCGGGTTCAGAGTGCCGTGCCAAACAAGCGTTCTCACTGTTGGAGAGGGAAGTGCTAGGGGACGTTGCTAGTGTGGAGAAGACGCGGCGAAGTGTACCTACCCGGGTTCAGAGTGGCGTGCCAAACAAGCGTTCTCACTGTTGGAGAGGAAAGGGCTAGGGAACGTTGCTAGTGTGGAGAAGACGCGGCGAAGTGTACCTACCCGGGTTCAGAGTGCCGTGCCAAACAAGCGTTCTCACTGTTGGAGAGGAAAGGGCTAGGGAACGTTGCTAGTGTAGAGAAGACGCGGCGAAGTGTACCTACCCGGGTTCAGAGTGCCGTGCCAAACAAGCGGTCTCACTGTTGGAGAGGAAAGGGCTAGGGAACGTTGCTAGAGTGGAGAAGACGCGGCGAAGTGTACCTACCCAGGTTCAGAGTGCCGTGCCAAAAAAGCGTTCTCACTGTTGGAGAGGAAAGGGCTAGGAAACGTTGCTAGTGTGGAGAAGACGCGGCGAAGTGTACCTACCCGGGTTCAGAGTGCCGTGCCAAACAAGCGTTCTCACTGTTGGAGAGGAAAGGGCTAGGGAACGTTGCTAGAGTGGAGAAGACGCGGCGAAGTGTAACTACCCGGGTTCAGAGTGCCGTGCCAAACAAGCTTTCTCACTGTTGGAGAGGAAAGGGCTAATGAACGTTGCTAGTGTGGAGAAGACGCGGCGAAGTGTACCTACCCGGGTTCAGAGTGCCGTGCCAAACAAGCGTTCTCACTATTGGAGAGGAAAGGGCTAGGGAACGTTGCTAGTGTGGAGAAGACGCGGCGAAGTGTACCTACCCGGGTTCAGAGTGCCGTGCCAAACAAGCGTTCTCACTGTTGGAGAGGAAAGGGCTAGGGAACGTTGCTAGTGTGGAGAAGGCGCGGCGAAGTGTACCTACCCAGGTTCAGAGTGCCGTGCCAAACAAGCGTTCTCACTGTTGGAGAGGAAAGGGCTAGGGAACGTTGCTAGTTTGGAGAAGACGTGGCGAAGTGTACCTACCCGGGTTCAGAGTGCCGTGCCAAACAAGCGTTCTCACTGTTGGAGAGGTAAGGGCTAGGGAACGTTGCTAGTGTGGAGAAGACGTGGCGAAGTGTACCTACCCGGGTTCAGAGTGCCGTGCCAAACAAGCGTTCTCACTGTTGGAGAGGAAAGGGCTAGGGAACGTTGCTAGTGTGGAGAAGACGCGGCGAAGTGTACCTACCCGGGTTCAGAGTGCCGTGCCAAACAAGCGTTCTCACTGTTGGAGAGGAAAGGGCTAGGGAACGTTGCTAGTGTGGAGAAGACGTGGCGAAGTGTACCTACCCGGGTTCAGAGTGCCGTGCCAAACAAGCGTTCTCACTGTTGGAGAGGAAAGGGCTAGGGAACGTTGCTAGTGTGGAGAAGACGCGGCGAAGTGTACCTACCCGGGTTCAGAGTGCCGGGCCAAACAAGCGTTCTCACTGTTGGAGAGGAAAGGGCTAGTGAACGTTGCTAGTGTGGAGACGACGTGGCGAAGTGTACCTACCCGGGTTCAGAGTGGCGTGCCAAACAAGCGTTCTCACTGTTGGAGAGGAAAGGGCTAGGGAACGTTGCTAGTGTGGAGAAGACGCGGCGAAGTGTACCTACCCGGGTTCAGAGTGCCGTGCCAAACAAGCGTTCTCACTGTTGGAGAGGAAAGGGCTAGGGAACGTTGCTAGTGTAGAGAAGACGCGGCGAAGTGTACCTACCCGGGTTCAGAGTGCCGTGCCAAAAATGCGTTCTCACTGTTGGAGAGGAAAGGGCTAGGGAACGTTGCTAGTGTGGAGAAGACGCGGCGAAGTGTACCTACCCGGGTTCAGAGTGCCGTGCCAAACAAGCGGTCTCACTGTTGGAGAGGAAAGGGCTAGGGAACGTTGCTAGTGTGGAGAAGACGCGGCGAAGTGTACCTACCCGGGTTCAGAGTGGCGTGCCAAACAAGCGTTCTCACTGTTGGAGAGGAAAGGGCTAGGGAACGTTGCTAGTGTGGAGAAGACGCGGCGAAGTGTACCTACCCGGGTTCAGAGTGCCGTGCCAAACAAGCGTTCTCACTGTTGGAGAGGGAAGTGCTAGGGGACGTTGCTAGTGTGGAGAAGACGCGGCGAAGTGTACCTACCCGGGTTCAGAGTGGCGTGCCAAACAAGCGTTCTCACTGTTGGAGAGGAAAGGGCTAGGGAACGTTGCTAGTGTGGAGAAGACGCGGCGAAGTGTACCTACCCGGGTTCAGAGTGCCGTGCCAAACAAGCGTTCTCACTGTTGGAGAGGAAAGGGCTAGGGAACGTTGCTAGTGTAGAGAAGACGCGGCGAAGTGTACCTACCCGGGTTCAGAGTGCCGTGCCAAACAAGCGGTCTCACTGTTGGAGAGGAAAGGGCTAGGGAACGTTGCTAGAGTGGAGAAGACGCGGCGAAGTGTACCTACCCGGGTTCAGAGTGCCGTGCCAAAAAAGCGTTCTCACTGTTGGAGAGGAAAGGGCTAGGAAACGTTGCTAGTGTGGAGAAGACGCGGCGAAGTGTACCTACCCGGGTTCAGAGTGCCGTGCCAAACAAGCGGTCTCACTGTTGGAGAGGAAAGGGCTAGGGAACGTTGCTAGTGTGGAGAAGACGCGGCGAAGTGTACCTACCCGGGTTCAGAGTGCCGTGCCAAACAAGCGTTCTCACTGTTGGAGAGGAAAGGGCTAGGGAACGTTGCTAGTGTGGAGAAGACGCGGCGAAGTGTACCTACCCGGGTTCAGAGTGCCGTGCCAAACAAGCGTTCTCACTGTTGGAGAGGAAAGGGCTAGGGAACGTTGCTAGTGTGGAGAAGACGCGGCGAAGTGTACCTACCCGGGTTCAGAGTGCCGTGCCAAACAAGCGTTCTCACTGTTGGAGAGGAAAGGGCTAGGGAACGTTGCTAGAGTGGAGAAGACGCGGCGAAGTGTAACTACCCGGGTTCAGAGTGCCGTGCCAAACAAGCTTTCTCACTGTTGGAGAGGAAAGGGCTAATGAACGTTGCTAGTGTGGAGAAGACGCGGCGAAGTGTACCTACCCGGGTTCAGAGTGCCGTGCCAAACAAGCGTTCTCACTATTGGAGAGGAAAGGGCTAGGGAACGTTGCTAGTGTGGAGAAGACGCGGCGAAGTGTACCTACCCGGGTTCAGAGTGCCGTGCCAAACAAGCGTTCTCACTGTTGGAGAGGAAAGGGCTAGGGAACGTTGCTAGTGTGGAGAAGACGCGGCGAAGTGTACCTACCCAGGTTCAGAGTGCCGTGCCAAACAAGCGTTCTCACTGTTGGAGAGGAAAGGGCTAGGGAACGTTGCTAGTTTGGAGAAGACGTGGCGAAGTGTACCTACCCGGGTTCAGAGTGCCGTGCCAAACAAGCGTTCTCACTGTTGGAGAGGTAAGGGCTAGGGAACGTTGCTAGTGTGGAGAAGACGTGGCGAAGTGTACCTACCCGGGTTCAGAGTGCCGTGCCAAACAAGCGTTCTCACTGTTGGAGAGGAAAGGGCTAGGGAACGTTGCTAGTGTGGAGAAGACGCGGCGAAGTGTACCTACCCGGGTTCAGAGTGCCGTGCCAAACAAGCGTTCTCACTGTTGGAGAGGAAAGGGCTAGGGAACGTTGCTAGTGTGGAGAAGACGTGGCGAAGTGTACCTACCCGGGTTCAGAGTGCCGTGCCAAACAAGCGTTCTCACTGTTGGAGAGGAAAGGGCTAGGGAACGTTGCTAGTGTGGAGAAGACGCGGCGAAGTGTACCTACCCGGGTTCAGAGTGCCGGGCCAAACAAGCGTTCTCACTGTTGGAGAGGAAAGGGCTAGGGAACGTTGCTAGTGTGGAGACGACGTGGCGAAGTGTACCTACCCGGGTTCAGAGTGGCGTGCCAAACAAGCGTTCTCACTGTTGGAGAGAAAAGGGCTAGGGAACGTTGCTAGTGTGGAGAAGACGCGGCGAAGTGTACCTACCCGGGTTCAGAGTGCCGTGCCAAACAAGCGTTCTCACTGTTGGAGAGGAAAGGGCTAGGGAACGTTGCTAGTGTAGAGAAGACGCGGCGAAGTGTACCTACCCGGGTTCAGAGTGCCGTGCCAAAAAAGCGTTCTCACTGTTGGAGAGGAAAGGGCTAGGGAACGTTGCTAGTGTGGAGAAGACGCGGCGAAGTGTACCTACCCGGGTTCAGAGTGCCGTGCCAAACAAGCGGTCTCACTGTTGGAGAGGAAAGGGCTAGGGAACGTTGCTAGTGTGGAGAAGACGCGGCGAAGTGTACCTACCCGGGTTCAGAGTGGCGTGCCAAACAAGCGTTCTCACTGTTGGAGAGGAAAGGGCTAGGGAACGTTGCTAGTGTGGAGAAGACGCGGCGAAGTGTACCTTCCCGGGTTCAGAGTGTCGTGCCAAACAAGCGGTCTCACTGTTGGAGAGGAAAAAGCTAGGGAACGTTGCTAGAGTGGAGAAGACGCGGCGAAGTGTACCTACCCGGGTTCAGAGTGCCGGGCCAAACAAGCGTTCTCACTGTTGGAGAGGAAAGGGCTAGGGGACGTTGCTAGTGTTGAGAAGACGTGGCGAAGTGTACCTACCCGGGTTCAGAGTGCCATGCCAAACAAACGTTCTCACTGTTGGAGAGGAAAGGGCTAGGGAACGTTGCTAGTGTGGAGAAGACGTGGCGAAGTGTACCTACCCGGGTTCAGAGTGCCGTGCCAAACAAACGTTCTCACTGTTGGAGAGGAAAGGGCTAGGGAACGTTGCTAGTGTGGAGAAGACGCGGCGAAGTGTACCTACCCAGGTTCAGAGTGCCGTGCCAAACAAGCGTTCTCACTGTTGGAGAGGAAAGGGCTAGGGAACGTTGCTAGTGTGGAGAAGACGCGGCGAAGTGTACCTACCCGGGTTCAGAGTGCCGTGCCAAACAAGCGGTCTCACTGTTGGAGAGGAAAGGGCTAGGGAACGTTGCTAGAGTGGAGAAGACGCGGCGAAGTGTACCTACCCGGGTTCAGAGTGCCGTGCCAAACAAGCGTTCTCACTGTTGGAGAGGAAAGGGCTAGGGAACGTTGCTAGTGTGGAGAAGACGTGGCGAAGTGTACCTACCCGGGTTCAGAGTGCCGTGCCAAACAAGCGTTCTTACTGTTGGAGAGGAAAGTGCTAGGGGACGTTGCTAGTCTAGTAAAATTCAAATTAAAAGTCCAAACTAAAATTTATTTTAAATATTAGTATGAAAAAGTATATAACCATTAAAAATAGTAAAATAACAATTAAATTTATTTAAAAGGATCTATAGGTATAATGATCACAAATATCATTTAAACCTAAATACATTTAGGATATAAAATGTTTTGAAATTATATGAAAACGAAATTTTGTATGGTGAAGTTGACGATAGTAATAAGAAGTCTAATAACTTTAGTTTAAAAAGGGTAAAGTGCACATTAACAAGAAAAGTGTAAAGTCTTGGTATAGATCGAGTAAAAACTTGTGCTAGTTTCATTTTAGATATAAGGAGATGGATAAAATACGACGGTGATTAATGTTTCAATTTATTGAAACAATATGAGCAAAATAGTATCTCGATATATTTCTAGTATGAAATACAATCGTCAGATATTTAGGATTTTTGAAGGACAATAGAAAGGATGGGTTCACCAACTAACTCTAATATTGTCATATATTTTATTACATTCACAATAATATTTACAATAAAATTTTTCCTACATAACGACAACAATTTTACATTGAAGGAAATTAATAAAAACACCTGAATCCAAACCCATATCTAATATGTGCATCAGACTGCCAGCGCAACTGGCGGCGGAAAGCGTAACTATAAACAACCCGGGACACATTAGCTATTCCTCTTAGTCTAGAACTGAAGAGGCCCACTTTTGTTTCACTTAATGACTACAAAAGCGACTATTTTATAAACAGTGGGACTGTAAGGAAATTTCATTTATAAAAAGTGGGTCAAAAAGAGGTGCGTGGGAGATGAAGCAGGCCATTGGAAACGAACTTTCAGCACAAGTAATGAATGATACCTCTTATCTCGTGCAAAGAAAACTTATAATTAAAAATATACTCTACTCTCAAGTGCATAGACATTAAATGAATCGAGTTCTTTGAGTGTAATCCCAAAGTACTAAGGTGTTAACATTTTTAACTCGGTATATGTACCAACTTTATATATCTCGCCAGATTTATTTTCTAGTTGTGTAGGTCACTAAAGCTTCAGAATAATCAATACTTTATTTGGTATCCTTGAAACACTTATATGAAAGGACCAACGCATTAAGACGAAGAATTAGTGCTCCTGGTGTCCAAACATTAAACTAAATTATAACAATGAAAAGTGAGCTGTGATTCTTCGGACCTCTTAATTTAATGTTCAGAAATAAACACATCCGTTAATGTCTGCTGTTTTCGATACAGAGGGACGGAACCAATTTACACAGCTAAAATCACGGGTCAAAAAGTTAACAGAGTTCAGAGAAAACGTTGCTCGTACTTGTACATGGAACACTATAAAAGTGTTTTAATACAAATTGTAATAACAACTTGAAGCAACTGTGGCATAAACGTTTATATTAAATAAAAACAGCCTCTTACTACAAATTCAACTATTTTTATTTTAACCTAATGTACATTTCGATTACAAAGTAATCATCTTCAGAGGTATTTTACAAATGACGTCATTTGTAAAATACCTCTGAAGATGATTACTTTGTAATCGAAATGTACATTAGGTTAAAATAAAAATTGTTGAATTTGTGGTAAGAGGTTGTTTTTATTTAATATAAAGAAATTACAATGTTACGAAAATATAATGCCTTAAATTAAGGAATGTAGTCGTCCAGTCAGTTATTACAGATTTTATAAATAAAATGTTCATTGTTTTAATGCAATGTAATCTTCAAAAACATATAATATTTTAAAATCTCGTGTTTGCAACGAATCAGATATTCTCAACAATATGTAACCTACACATAAAAATTCAAATTAACATGAATTCTGACTAAGACAACTGTGGAGGAAATTGATAAAACTGCAAACAAACTGTCTTGGAGGTCTTAAGTTAAAGCCGTAAAGTAAACGGGCCGCATTCATTAAACTTGGGACGGGCATAACTTAATATAAGCTGGCAGATAATTTTGTTAAGTTAACCAGGCACAGAACCAACTCTGAAGGTGAACACTTGTTGCTCGACTTAGTCGGAAGTAACCCCTTTGGGTTTTGTTTAAATACAAATATAAAAACGATTGTCCGACTATAACTCAGAACCCAACAGACCAAGTGAGACCATATTTACAACATAAGTTCGGTAGATGGGGGAAGTACGCGAATAATTTTATAGACTGATTTTTGGTACCTCATAATATTATGTGACAGAAAATATATGTTATTGCTCTTGGTTTTTTATAATACTAGCTGAATCGGCGAACGTCGTATAGCCTAAAATTCAATGAATGGCGTGTTAAAATTAGCTGTATTTTAATAGCATGATAATAGCTGGACTTATAGGAGTCAAACGAGAAATGAGCGACAATAAATATTCTTGATTGAATGTTATTTATTAAAGGTACACTCGAATATACAAATTATATGTTTCTATATTGTTTGTTATGTGTTGAGAAATAATTTTAATTTGTTGAGTGTTACTTAGCAACTAAAATTTAGAATGAATTCGATAAAATGTTTTTAGACATGGAGAGATGAGCAATAATATTTTTATGCTATTTTGGAACTTAAAAATACATGTTGAGAAAAATTGTTATTTCGTCATTAAGTTGTTTTACTAAAAACCTATCGCCGTTTTATAGGTTAATATTTTTATGCTATAATTAATTAATTTAAGGAAGTCGCATGTCCCTGTGACACCCTGACTACGGCACTGAGACTTAATATGACAGGAAACTTCCCTGGAATGTACTCAACAATTTTACAAAGTTTCATGATGATAGGATCAGTGGTTTAGTAACGCATAAGGCTCATACATACATTCAAACGTATTTACATACATACATACATACATACATACATACATACATACATACATACATACATACATACATACATACATACATACATACATACATACATACATACATACATACATACAAACATACATACATACATACGTACATGCATACATACATACATACATACATGCATACATACATACATACATACATACATACGTATATACATACATACATACATACATACATACATACATACATACATACATACATACATACAAACATACATACATACATACATACATACATACATACATACATACATACATACATACATACATACGTATATACATACATACATACATACATACATACGTATATACATACATACATACATACATACATACATACATACGTATATACATACATACATACATACATACATACATACATACATAAATACATACATACATACATACATACATACAAACATACATACATACATACATACATACATACATACATACATACGTATATACATACATACATACATACATACATACATACATACATACATAAATACATACATACATACATACATACAAACATACATACATACATAAATACATACATACATACATACATACAAACATACATACATACATACATACATACATACATACATACATACATACATACATACATACATACATACATGCATACATACATACATACGTATTACATACATACATACATACATACATACATACATACATACATACATACATACATACATACATACATACATACATACATACATACATACATAAATTCATACATACATACATACTTTTATACATACATACATACATACATACATATATATATATATATATATATATATATATATATATATATATATATATATATATATATATATTTATAAAGAACTAAGTCAAAATACAGATACAAGAATTATAATTGAATTTAATTCAATTTGTAAATTCAATTATAATTCTTGTATTTGTATTTTGACTTAGTTCTTTATTAATTCACAAGAATACATATTGCGATATATATATATATATATATATATATATATATATATATATATATACAGACAGACACACATTCATATATACATACAGACATACATACATGCATACATACATACAAACATAGATACATACATACATACATACATACATACATGCATGCATACATACATACATGCATACTTACATTCATACATACATACATACATACATACATACATACATACATACATACATACATACATACATACATGCATGCATGCATACATACATGCATGCATACTTACATTCATACATACATACATACATACATACATACATACATACATACATACATACATACATACATACATACATACATACATACATAGCGAGTGATAACTACGGCAAAATGTAAATTACAAATTAAAGTCGAAATTTAGATATTAGGATAAATAAAAATTATTGACATACCGATATGTCAGTTCTCAGTTATTGTCAAGAAAACGCTTTTCCATTAATAGGTTATTATTTGTAATTCCATGGGTATTATTATTTAATTAATAAATTCACCTCACAAACTAAGCTAAAACAGTTTGGCATATACATAGTTGCATGTATAAAATATTTTCAGGGATATCAAATTCAGGAAATTTGTGGCTATTATAAGCTGCATGCTTAATGAGAAAACATTAACACATTGTAACGGGAAAATCCCTGGCGAGATGTGAGCGACCTGTCTCTATAAATATTCCAACAATGTACCTTTTTAATCCGCTTTATCTCGACTCTTTGTGCAACTATATTTATCTCTGTTTACATTCATCTCTATGAAACCTGTTTAAATATGCAAAAGGGCGGACAACAATCGCTTTAAGCTACAAAAGTAAATTATTAGCAGAATGTTAATGCAAATTCTGAAAGTAAATATGTAAATATGGTAATGATTTACTATAGAGTGAAAGTTAAGAGGAAGGAAATATGTAAATAAGGAGATTGCGCTGCCAAATTTGTAGCAATGTGGCAATAGTTTCCTAATAAAAACTAATTTCTACAGTTTCTCAAATTCGTAAATATGTGTGGCAAATTGTAAGCACATCTTAAATAAAATTTCAAAATTTTTAAAAAGGTGTAATTTTTTTAAATAAGAAACGTCTTTATTTTTAGTAAACTTTATTGAAATGTTCCTTATAAATTTCAATCTTAAACAATTTTTTTATAACATATGATTTAAAAACTATTAATTTTACAAAAGCGAAATAATTCAAATCAGTTTTTTAAAAGTAGTTTCTTTATTTTTTAAATTATAAAATTTATTTTAAAAAATTATTATTAAATCTATTAAAAAATATACCAACAATTGAAAATTCGGTAGAATATTATTTAAAAATATTTTAAACTCTTTTAAATAAACAATTCGTTTTTAATATGTCAAAGAGTCTTAGATATATGATGGCTTCAAAATGGCATTGTGTGGTGACGGAAGCAGAGTAAAAGGGGAAGATTAATAGTAGAACATCTTTCTGTACAATATTCCTGATACCCAACATATCTTACTTGAAATTTTAAAAATACCTTAGAAAAAATTACTTTCCAATAAACTTACAAAGTAAACTGAGACGTAAAAATGGTAAAAAAATTAGATGAAGAGAAAATGCCTCACTCCTCGAATATGTAGCGCAAAGATAAAGCTGAATTGGGATTTATCTAATGTCCAGCATGTAGAACCACTACTCGACGAATCCTATTCAACTCGTGACTCACAGTCGGGGATCAGAGTAGGTTGGTATCACGGACCTCTATGTGAGGGTCCTAAACGAGACCTGTAGAGCCTGGCAAACCGGTCTGGTCTCGCTACTCCTAATGTAAGCTTTGCGCTTAGTTCTTCAAAATACGTTCACACTGCTTGCTGGCCTTACCGAACGGGCACACCCCAGGTTGAGTTTAATTTAATCCCCACGTGACAGCTTGGTCTTTAGGAGTATATTTTAACAACATTTACCATGTGTGCTTGTAAGAGAATTAAATATGGTGATTACACGAAGAAAAGCTGCCGAAAGAAACCTAAGTACGAACTTCTACCCAAAAGGGCACAAAGAGCAAGATCTATTTAAATGTACTTAGAGATACATGCTTTTCCAAAGATGACTTCTTATTTCCTTTAAAAACTGTTTGCCAAAAAGTAACCGATAATACGTTTTTTTAAATCTACTCATTAATATTTTTAATTATTTTTTTCTTTCCTGTTTGTAAACTTGACTAATGGTTTTGAATAATTCATTGTTCTTTAAACAGTCTAGAGCTGGCCGCGAACGCAAACATCTGTCCTGATTGGCTGAGCTCATTTCCATTAATTTATCTTTCCCGACCTAGATTTTTACGTGAAGAGCTTCACACAACTTGCCTCATGGAATCCATTCAGCTGAGTCGGACGAATGGGTCTTGCACTGCGACCTCATCAGATGTGCCCAAACTAACTAGCTAAAAGCATGATTGCACCGTATGTAGAGCCCTAATAAGCAACATGTAAACATGCATCTCAGGCAGTATTGAGGGGGGGGGAGACTACACACAGCTTCTTTTAATGAGTTTCTTTTGGTTTCATCTGTTTTGTTTAAATAAATTCCTTCGGGATAATGTCATTCAACAAATAATATAAATTAATGCAGGTGTTTTATGCAATTTAAATAAAATACCACCAAGATTCAAATAAAATAATTTGTACCTGCACTTCCAACAGCTATGAATATAATTATTGAAAAATTACTTTTCAGCATTTTACTGTAAATTTGCACTCAAAGAAACACTTCTAAGTATCACGAAAGTGATGTAAAGTTAATTCTAAAAAACGTTAATTATTTAAGACTGGTTTCGGACAAGTAACTGCCATTAACAATCTCTCTGCAATGGCTGAGAAACTCGGTACAATATATTCCTTATAGATTACCATAGCAGCTTTCGGGCAATCTGTAGCATCAGTGCGCAATGTGACAATTAGGCTGTATAAATTTGGCAAGAGGAGGGGGAGGAGCTTATACCAACCTAAACGTAGATTTAACAATGTTCTTGAAGGAAATAAGTTTTATTTAACTATTTTTATTATTTTACAGTTGGACTAATTATAAAACTGGTAATATACATGAAAAAAACGTTTTTTTCATTTTTCAAACAACATTTTCATGTTTCGCTTTAGTTTGCTATTTTTGGAAGAAGAAAATATTTTTAATAAAGAAAAATAATTTTCAATGATTTAAATATTTATTGGCAGAAAAGATTATTAATGGGATATAAATTATCTTTTCATAATCTTGATGACGTGATACGAAAACACAAATTACTTTTAAACGACCAGATTTGCTCTTCTTAACCCCAAAATTAAAAAAAAACCTGGAAGAGGGTTTTAATATACAGCCTGTTTATACGTAGACAGTCAAACCAAAATAGTATTCTTTTAGTAATAGAAAGGTTTAGGGTGTTAACTAAAATCACATCCTTGATGCTTTACGGTGTACTCTTTGGGCTCAAAAGAATAAACTACATAAATACCTGAATTTAATTTTGTCAATTTTTAAAATATTTACAGCCACTGTAATTAAACTGATTTTTGCTTAAAAAGTAAAGTCTACTTTAAAAGAAGAAATATTATTAATTTGGGATTATTGAACAACTCACTTGAAGGTTTAAGAGGGATTTGAGCAACTTCCAAGAGTTTGAACGGTAGTAATTAAGCAAAAATTATAAGGAAAGCTAAGAGATCGTTTAACATCGACATCTCCATTTTTTTCACTATCTCGGTATGGATTTGAGTAAATGGAAAGTGCTTTGAAATTATTAACAAATACCTGACGTGTTGGGGAATTAAACTCCACTCTCATTAGCTTTACAAATGCAGGACTCAGTGAACAATTCTCAACTCCCATTTTATATATTTTAATTAAAATTTAAATCCAGGATTTTAAAAACTCAGAAGGATTTGCGAGGTCCAATTAGTTTTTTATATTTTTAAAAAACAATTTGAAACAAAAACTAATATAAAATTTCGAAGTCATTGGAGGGTTTAAGGGGTAAACGTTCGCTAATTTTAATTGTAGAATACATGCATAGATGGCACAGGACTAAAAGCTTCTGCAGTAAAAATGTGGTTCATTATACCTCTTGGAATATTTTCGTTTCACGAGGGTCTTGATTCAATTTGTAAAGTATTTTTATTATTAGCTCTTCAACTAAAGAAAAATGAAATTCTAACTTCAAGTTAGAGCGATGTAATTCATTCAATTCTCTAACACGTTGTTCCATTATCTGGGTAGTTTTAGAGCGTATTTATTGTTCATAGAAAGAGGTAAAATAATCCACTTAGGTCGATAGGACAGATGTGTGCTGGGGATGGGTTAGGTTTTCTATCTAAGCTCCCGAGATATTTACGTCACGATACACGATCAGATTTGACTTGGTCTAGAATAATTTTAATTTGTATTATAACCAAAGTATAATGCAGACATACTTTAATTGCTAATTGACAGAGTGAATATTGTTTACATTACAAAGCCAATCTTAGGTATTAAAGCTGTGGTTTTTTCACTAGGATTTGGGTTTTGTCTACTGGGAAAATAACGTGTCGTTTCGGATAATTCATTATTTGCTGTTATACTTCACGATATTATGTAGTACACCTCGGCTTCGATTTTGCGAACACTGAGTAAACGAGTTTCCAGGTAGTAGTAAAATAAACAGGACATTTTTACTCCCGCAATTTTATATATATAACGTAATTGTTCACTCTATAGAACAGTAGTTTTCTTTTTTCTCTCCAAATTTCAATTTTTTTTTTACATAGTCCGGGTTATCCGAGTTTTGATTATCCAAGACACTCACGGTCCTCGGATTACCGATTGTCTCATTACCGATAGGATTACCGATAACGAAGGCTCTACGGTAGTAAATGTTTATTAAGTCTAACCAATAGTAAAAGTGTTTCCAATTAAAAAATTTTTAGTATCTAATATTCACAGATCCGTCATTAAATCTAAAGTGACTAACTAAAGATTCAATTAATAATTATCTATATATAATAGACACCCACAACCGTCCACAGAAGTCACCCAAAACCTCCCACAGAAGACACTCACAACTTCCCACAGAAGCCACCCCATCCTAATACAGAAGCTACACCCAACCTCACACAGAAGCCACCTAAAACCTCCCACAGAAGCCACCCAAACCTAATAAAGAAGCAAACCCCTTACTTCCCACAGAAGCGACATTCAACCTGCTACAGACGCCAACCACGACCTTCCTTAGAAGCCACCCACAGACACCACCTACAACCTCCCACAAAACCCACCCACAACCTTCCAAAAAAACCACCAAAAATCTGCCACAGAAACTACCCCAACCTCCTACAGAAGCAACCCTGAACCTCCCACATAAGCTACCACCAGCATTCTCCCGATTCCACCCCCAATCTTCCTCACAAGCCATCCACAACCACC
Source organism: Prosapia bicincta (assembly GCA_036971475.1). NCBI lineage: Eukaryota > Metazoa > Arthropoda > Insecta > Hemiptera > Cercopidae > Prosapia > Prosapia bicincta. Next base: position 90,248,750 of record JBAIZL010000003.1, on the reverse strand, counting down.
CCCAGACACCACATGCTACCTCCCCTAGATCATACCCATAGTCCCACTCAAAAGCCACCAAAACCTCCCATAGAAGCCACCCCAATCTCCTACAGAAGTAACCTCCAACCTCCCACAGAAGAGGTCCCCAACCTTCTACAGACGCCATCCGTAACCTTCCTCAGAAGCCACCCTCAACTACCCACAAACACCATATACTACCTCCCACAGAATCCACCCACAATGTTTGAACGGAGGGAATTTAGAAAAATAATAACGAAAGCTAAAAGATCGTTTGAAATCGACATCTCCATTTTTTTCACTATCTCGGTATGGATTTGAGTAAATGTAAAGTGCTTTGAAATTATTAACAAAAACCTGACGTGTTGGTGAATTAAACTCCACTCTCATTGGCTTTACAAATGCAGGACACAGTGAACAAGTCTCAGCTCTCATTTTATATATTTTAATTAAAATTTTAAATCCAGGTTTATAGAAACTCAGAAAGATTTACGAGGTTAAATTTGTCTTTTTTAAATATTAAAAAAAAAAATTGAAAAACTAATATAAAATTTCAAAGTCATTTTAGAGTTCAAACGAAAAAACGTTATCTAATTTTAGTTGTAGAATATATTCATAGATGGCGTGTCACTAAACGCTTCTACGCAATAGAGGTAATCCATTATGCTACTTGGAAGAATATTTTTATTTCACGAGAGTCGTGATTCAATTCATGAAATATTTATACTAGTATAGAACGATGTAATTCTATCAATCCTCTATCACGTTGTTCTATCATCTAGGTATTTTTAGAGCAGATTTATTGTTGGTAGAAAGAGGGAAATAATCCACTTAGGTCTCTAGGACAAATGTGTGCTGTGGAAAGGTCAGATGTTTTCTCTAAGCTCTCGATATATTCACTGTTATATCAAGTTACACGATCAGATTAGCCTTCGGTAAATATGATTATAGTTTGTATTTTTACCAACGTATAATACAGACCGACATTGTCACTCTGATAGTTGGCGGAATACAATTTGTTCACACTATAAAGCCAATAGATAATTAAAAGTGTCAGTTTTAACAGCTTTTCATATATATTAAATATGGTTATATGTTTCCTTGTAATATAGTTAATAAATTAAAAATATTTCAAAAACAAGATTACTTTAATGAATATATTTATTCTATAATATATATTAATATATAGGAATAAATATATTCATTAAAAATATTCGTGTTTTTGAAATATTTTTAATTTATTAATTTTTGTATATATATATATTTATATATATATATACATATATATATATATATATATATATATATATATATATATATATATATAAATATCGCAATATGTATTCTTGTGTATTAATAAAGAACTAAGTCAAAATACAAATACAAGAATTTTAATTGAATTTACAAATCAATATATATTCAATTTACAACATATATATATATATATATATATATATATATATATATATATATATATTTGTATATATTATAGTGGGTCAAAAAAATTATTTTAACGCTGTACCGCGAAAACCTTGCGTCTGGGGTAGACAAGTAAAATGCAAAGTAAAAAAATTATACATTAAATCCCTAGCTAGTCATACTTAAAATGTTGGTTTTTCCAGAAATCAAGCTATTTTTCAATTATTTCTACAGTCCTTAGCCAATAATATTTTTAAGTGCTATAGTGAAAATTATTTAATGAAAGGTTC
>JBAIZL010000003.1:90187041-90239541 GCA_036971475.1 Prosapia bicincta | reverse complement strand
GCAATAAAACCAAACTGCTTTATTTCCTGGGTAATAAAATGCGAGGTGCCTTATTACCTTTGTAAATGCCCCCCCCCCCTCGTTGGACACGGTATATTCGAACAACCCCAGAGGGGAGTCTTACACATCTCCCTTTTCATTTTCTGCAGTAAGGCAAAGGAATTTTGTGAAAAAAAGCGCTCAACATTAAAATTGATACAAACGTCGACGCATTTTGTTGTTATTTAACGAATACAAAAGGTAAAAGGGATTGAACGGCTTTCTAGTTTTATAGCTGGGAAATCTGCCAAAATAGCAAAACATTACAGTAATAGTCTGGAATTACAAGAACGTTGTATGGGAAACGTTAGTTATGTGTGTGTGTGTGTGTGTGTGTGTGTGTGTGTGTGTGTGTGTGTGAGTGTGTGTGTGTGTGTGTATGTGTGTGTGTGTGTGTGTGTGTGTGTGTGTGTGTGTGTGTGTGTGTGTGTGTGTATGTGTGTGTGTGTGTGTGTGTGTGTGTGTGTGTGTGTGTGTGTGTGTGTGTGTGTGTGTGTGTGTGTGTGTGTGTGTGTGTGTGTGTGTGTGTGTGTGTGTGTGTGTGTGAGTGTGTTCTGTCATGTATGTGTTTAAGCGGTTTCTGTTAAATTAAATATACTTAATCGAATTACCTGCTACAAGACAATAATCACTTACGTTTCTAACTATTATTTTGCAATACATAATTTATTATCTTTACATAGAATCCTACTTTACAACTTATCAAACGCTTACCGATTTTCCTAACTTTTCCACAAGCTACAACAGTCTACAAACTCCAAATATTTAACAGACACAAATTCTTTCTTCAATTTCATCAAGAAACGGTATAAGAGTACAAGTAAACCAGTTAAATTAAAAAAACTGTAATATCAAAAACATTTTTCAAAAGTCCAGGTATGTGAGGCTTTGTAAAGTAAACATATCTCTGTTACCTTCATATAGAGACATTTCCGTTGTGCAACAACCGACAAGATATGTTTAAGCATGGAATATGTTTTGCTTTAGGGAATTGTGATTTCCCCGAGGGAAACTCTGATGACACGATAAATAGGATATATTTTCTTCCCTTTACATGTTTACCCTGATATTATACCTCGACATTCTTTTCATGTCACGAGGGTTTGTATTTGTTTTAACGAGATTTATCTGCTTCAAAATGTGGAAGGGTTTTTATAAAATTATAACAAGAAGTTATAGATATGATCCGTTGTAACTTTTCAGATTTGAATGCAGATTAAAATATTATAAAATCCATAGATTGTTATTTTTTAAATTGTACACTTCTTGTGACACTCCTGAACAAACACATTGTAGAGGGAAAAACCTTCTAGTTGGCGTCCAGCTTCAACACAACTATATAGTTGTATGTGTGCTCTGCATATAAATATTTTAGCTTGAATTAGATGATAACATACGGTATCATAAAACAGCTAAGATTATAGGCTATACGGTATAACAGCTGTTTAAACACGTACGTTATGTTACTTTATATACTGTTCATTACTAGGTTATAATGTTACTATTTAATATATGTTATCAATTAGTACATATATTCATTTATGTTTCAAGTAACTTTTGTATAGTTAGTTAAATTATCTATTTAGAGCTGTGTATATTTCCTGCTTTAATTCCAACCATCCTAACAACACATTTTCTGGTTATGTACTAAAACTCCCAAGATGTCTAAGCTCGCTCATTCACCACTGTAACTCCCAAGATGTCCCTCCCACCACACTCATCCACCACTACAACTCCCAGGATGTCTCAGCACACTCATCCACCACTACAACTCCCAAGATGTCGAAACACACCCTTACACCACTACAACTCCGAAGATGTCCCAGCACATTCACCCATCACTACAACTCCGAAGATGTCCCAGCACATTCACCCATCACTACAACTCCCAAGATGTCCCAGCGCACTCATCCATCACTACAACTCCCAAGATGTCGAAGCACACCTTTACACCACTACAACTCCCAAGATGTCGAAGCACCCCCTTACACCACTACAACTCCCAAGTTGTCCCAGCGCACTCATCCCCCACTACAACTCCCAAGATGTCGAAACACACCCTTACACCACTACAACTCCGAAGATGTCCCAGCACATTCACCCATCACTACAACTCCGAAGATGTCCCAGCACATTCACCCATCACTACAACTCCCAAGATGTCCCAGCGCACTCATCCATCACTACAACTCCCAAGATGTCGAAGCACACCTTTACACCACTACAACTCCCAAGATGTCGAAGCACCCCCTTACACCACTACAACTCCCAGGATGTCTCAGCACACTCATCCACCACTACAACTCCCAAGATGTCGAAACACACCCTTACACCACTACAACTCCGAAGATGTCCCAGCACATTCACCCATCACTACAACTCCGAAGATGTCCCAGCACATTCACCCATCACTACAACTCCCAAGATGTCGAAGCACACCTTTACACCACTACAACTCCCAAGATGTCGAAGCACCCCCTTACACCACTACAACTCCCAGGATGTCTCAGCACACTCATCCACCACTACAACTCCCAAGATGTCGAAACACACCCTTACACCACTACAACTCCGAAGATGTCCCAGCACATTCACCCATCACTACAACTCCGAAGATGTCCCAGCACATTCACCCATCACTACAACTCCGAAGATGTCCCAGCACATTCACCCATCACTACAACTCCGAAGATGTCCCAGCACATTCACCCATCACTACAACTCCCAAGATGTCCCAGCGCACTCATCCACCACTACAACTCCCAAGATGTCGAAGCACACCCTTACACCACTACAACTCCCAAGATGTCGAAGCACCCCCTTACACCACTACAACTCCCAAGTTGTCCCAGCGCACTCATCCACCACTACTACTTCCAAGATGTTTCACCACACTTATCCACCACTCTACCAGCATCTTTCTGTCGTTCACAAAATATAACTAGAGATTTTAAGACCATTTTCCGTCTTAAATAGTTAATATATACACCTAAATTATATTTTTAAATGAAGTTCTAATTCGTTATAAATTCAAATTGACTTTTTCTTCCAGGATCCAATCTCTTGTTCCTCTCGAACATTACCCCCTCCCCCCCCCCGAATACCAGTAGAACCGAAAGTTTAGGTTATCTCTCTAAGCGAGAGCTCATCCACTAAGTAGCTTATTTTTAAATACTCTCAGCTACTAAGTAGCTTGTGTTTAAGTACGCTCAACTACAAATTAGCGTATTTTTAAATAAACCTTATTACTAAGTATGCGTATGTGATATAAAGACTTTAATGTAGATAGTATTAGTTTAACGCTAATTTAGCCTATATCAACACCAAGTTGAAATTTAAACTGGGAAAATATTTTACATTTTAAAAATTTAATTACATATTAAACCCAGAATTTATTTAAGGAGTGGGTTAGGATAGAACATGTAAATACATTACAGTACCCGGAACCTAAAGCTACTTGGCGGCAGTATATTGAGTTTCGTTTTACGTCTGCAATAAACCTCAAGACATTCAGTGATATTACGGTAGGAGTACGCTTGTGGAAAGGAAGGCGTGGGTTTAATGTACTTGCACGCAAGCTAATCTGTACGGGTACCTGGATGTGACAACAGGGAACATACAAGTTGTAGTAACACATAGCACGGCGTTGTTGACAACAGTAATTTACATAAATTAATATAGAACTTTGAATGGGCACTAATTCATTATTAACTTGGTTACCCAAACATCTAATTCTTTAACTTTGTTATATATGTTATAATCATGTAACATCATCATCAAATTTAAATACATGGTTCTATTCTAAATTTGTAGTGGTGTTACTGATGTTGACGACATAAGTAATTGAAACGTAAATGATAATAAAATACATTGTTTTGTAAGTTCGTGTGCAGTTATTTATTTGTTTAGAAGATCATATGGATCGGTAGACTGGCAGCCTGAGGGAAATTTTATAAGTAGAGAACACAAAAGTTTCTCATGATCTAGGCTCTCCAAAACCCATCGACTCTAAGATATGTGATAATGCTAGGAACAGGATAAACTGGTTCTACTACCTCTCTGGATAAACTACCCTCTCTACGGATATAGTTTCCGGTTTTTTTGTTTTATTTGAAAGAGAATATTAGATCAATAGAAATATCATTTGAGAAGGAAGGGAGTGTGTAGGGTTATAAAAAGAATTGAGATATGAACATCCCTTTAGGAATCGAAGAACGTTATGTCAAAGTACTTGCCTCTGAAGAATGTTGCTTTACAACCTAAATGTACCCAAGATTATTAAATATTACTAAGGTTAGAGGATGTTTTGAAGTATTTATTGACTTTGAGGGTGGCTACGTGGTCAAGTGTGAAGAGCATTTGACTGCAAACCTAAACCTAAGGTTCTGGTTCGATTCCAGTTAGGGCCAAAGATTATATTGTGGTTTTCACGCCCTGGGTCGATTGGACCTGTGAAATTGTGGTCAAACCTAGGGTAATAATGGGCGGTTGCAGTATTACGCTGGCATAAATATCTTTTTTGGATTCCGAAACCACCTTTCTCGCATAAACCATGGCGATTGTATGGAAAATTCGTTATTATTACTAATTATTATGACGTTTTGCAAATGTAAATAAATGTAAAATAGAAATCTTAGGAATAATATAATGTTTAGACCTAAACGGACGGCACCAAGTAGGTTTATGATGAACGTATTCACAGTAGGAGTTTTAACCATGTACAGGGAAAATATGGTCATTTCAAACACTAAAGGAACGGTCGGGCGGCTGTCACAGTAAATTAAACAAATTATTATCCTTGAATCAAACGTGTATGTGCTCATTTGGTCGGTTCTGCCGGCCGGGCAGGCTCTGCGCATCTTCCGCCGTTTTAAAAAGGAGAGGAAAAACTTCAGAACATTTCCAAAAGGATGACTCATTGGCACAAAACGAAACCTTTACGTTTGGCCACAGCTCATGAATGTTTACTACTATTAAATTCTGTGTACAGGTTTTAAAATTGTGCTAATTCTGGAAACCTTTATACATTGTTTTGCATATAAAACCCGCCTGCTCTTTAAAATTTTTATACAGAACAAGCAATATAATTTTTTTTAAAGTCAATTCCTACGTAAATCAACAAAGAAATATTTAATTTATTTTATTTTTATTTATAATTACATATATAAATATGTATATACATGCGTCAGAATAACATATTATAGGCCTATTAAGTGAGAAAATAGACTGTGAATTTCCTTGCAACTTTCCATTTCACTTTCTATGTATGGTGTTGGACTATTATTTTTGTTTGTTACTATTTATACGCTTTTTTTGCCACTTGAGTAGTAGTCTCTTTTTGCTTTCCTTGCTCATCGTTCATTTGTGACGCGAGGTTGATAGCAATAACCCAGTTCTTTATTTTATTGTTTTCATTCATTTTTAATCATAGATCATTATTTATACTGTGTGGTAGCTATAGTAAAAGTTTAAAGCTGTACAATGGAGGTTTCGACGACGACACAGATAATGGCAAAAGAAAAATCCATATACATCTTTGAAATATAGATCTCTAAATATGGGTAAGTTTTTTCGGTGCCAAAGCGCTAAACTTGAAACATGGAGATACTCATTTCGAATCCGACCTCATCAGTTCAAATAAAACTATTTACAACACAGACACGCAGCAATCAAATGTGTGGATGGCGAGAAGTCCCGCCTATTAAGCGCACTCACCTTTAAAAATCCCGTCCGTTCCGTTTCGTCGTGGTGCTCGCTTAGCTTAATAAGTATGTTTATTTCTCTTTTTAGTTACTTTAGTTGAACAATATATAATGGTTGAAATGATGACATATTAACTAGTTGTCCAGAATAGAAGCTCTGTGTAGGCTGTTAAAGTCTTTTTTCTTAATACCACTATACAAAAACGAAATTATATCATTAACAACTTCATGAAACATTTGGTAGCTTCAACTTGTTAGCTCTCACGCTGAGAGGTTGTATAATACAGATTTATGTTTGAATAGATAAATTGAAGAATAATAATTATATATTAAACTAAGTTATTTCACGTTTTTGTCTATATAAAAGAGTTTACTAGTTTTAAAACATAAAACATGAACAGAAAATACCCATCCAAATATAACTTTGATATTTTATGTATTTGTTGGATATAAATAGATTTCCAGTAAAAACTGTAGCGGCAACGAGACGGCGAGATTCATCTATAAATGAACAGTTCTCAAGTGTAAAACTTGGTCGGACAAATAACGCCACAACTTTACACTCACCCCAGAGTTATGCTCCATAGTTGCCCCAACTTTCCAATTGCGGCCAAGTGGTTCCGACGTTTGGGGCTCATCGTATTTTATATTTCAGATGTTTTTGTTGCCCCTTTTCCAAGTAGTCAATCCTTTTCCATCCCATAAACTGGTGCTGCTCGCACAAAACTTATTACTTTTTATATAACTCTAAATTAATCTCGGAGAGCCAGAAATTCCGTTTCGAATTTATATATTGTTGAATTTTCGGACTTGCACATAGCAGATCTTACTATACTGTACTTTGTCAGTGAAATATAGTTGATAGATTATTTACGAAAAAACTAATCAAATTACAATTCATAAATAAAAGCTTTTTCAAACTCATTTTAACTACTATTTTTACTAATTTCATCATACAAGTTTTTTTCTGTCGAGGAAATCAAATATTTAAACTATACTAAATTATTTTAGAAATGTTTTTGTACAAAATACCAGTTAGTGTTATTGGACGGCAGAATTCTTTACTTTAAGGAATGCAGTTATTAGAGGTTTAATATGACCTAGATAATGTAGTTAATTATAAAACAATGTAGTTAGCAAACTCTTTGTAAAAAGTTACTGAATACCAATTTTATGTAATGAATAAAATTGAAATCGCTTCTTCAAACAACGTCGGTTCTTATATAGTGTTAGACGTGCCTAAAAAGGTTTCAATTCATAAAATAGAAATAAACACACACACACACACACACACACACATATATATATATATATATATATATATATATATATATACACTGCAACATCGTTATATTTAATTACTGTAGTAAGATTTATTGCAATATAAATTAATATATTTACAGTTATTAACTGTAAAACATATTGAGTAATAACATTTTATGTTTTAAATGTACAATAAATAAAGTAACACAACCTACGTCCTAAAACAGCTGTTCTACAGCATAACTTATAACGTAACATCTGCTGTTGTATACAATCATATGTTAATAATTTAATTTAATACAGGACACGTAAACTACTAAATACTTGAGTTGTAACGTGACGTCAATTCGAACATTTTAACCCGCACAGTTTTTGTGATCAAACGCGTCAAAAGTGTTCACTCAAATAAAAAAAAATTATTAATATTTTTGAGATTAAGATAAACAGTCAAACATTCAGATTTCATGTACAAAAGGAGCCAAGTTTGAAAAGAATAAAAACTCTGATTGTTTGGCCGGAAATAGCCATCGTGAAACCCTTAAAAGCCATTATCTAGAACAAACTGCTTCAAGATAATAGCGTCACCGATTTCGCTAAAGAAGATATCAATGATTGGCTAAATGTGATGCTCTGTCTAATGATTTTATTTTTACATTCAAATACAAGAGATTATAATTTGAAAAGCTATTGTTCTCGTCCCCGTCAGCGCTGCTGGATATTGTGGAAAGTTGAAATCATTAAACCTCTATCATGAATGGATTGTCTTTAAAATAGCGCTACTTAAATACTAATGTGTGATGTAAGAGATTTGCAGGTGGTAGAGAAAATATTCCTATATATTAGGTATAAAATTCGGATATGCTGATGTAATGAGGCATAATTGCTATATAAGACTGTGGTTATTTGTAAAGATGTAACCAGGGAAGTCAATAATCATGACTTCCTAGACTACGTTTCCTACTCATGACCGCGTTACATTTCCGAATATTCTCACGTAATCTATAGGGCGAATCTATAGTAATGGTTGTCGTTAAATGTTGAATGAGAAGTTGATTATCTTACAAAAAGAACGACTGACAAAGACTTGCCTTTAACGACTTCGGTAGAGATTTAAACGACTTTGTCGATGTGTGCTGGCAGTGGTGAGAGGAACGCTCGACATACATGATAGAAACCATCTCTAGATGGTTTTTGTGTATTATTTCTAAGATATTGATCATGAATAGGTGCAAGTCACAGATTGGGTTTGGGAATAACCTTTGTAATGGTGCAAATATAATCATCCAGGAGCCTAACTGTTTAATGAAGAGCGTATCTTAGGTTTTTAGGGGATTTTGTGGTTCAGATACTTGGCTTTCTACTCGTGAAAGAAATACCACTTTTTGTCGAGCTTTTAACAACTTGTGCGGCAAGTTAAACGGCGAGTAGCTCCACACTGTAGAAAAACCTTCTAATAAGACAAAATGTAAGAGTTTGTGCAAACATGAGTCATTGTTAGGGCAACGTTTAAAGGCTCTAAGTTTAATTTGGTGCGTTGAAAGATAAATTGGGCGTTTTTGTGTAATGTTTCTTCTTGAGTACAAAGAGGAAAAAAATTGACCTACTATATTTCTGAGAGTCGGTTACGTTGATCGCGACATGAATTATAACCCATCCTTTATACATTATTAACACATCAATTAAACTTAAATTAAACATGATCCAAAAAATTTTTAAAAAAAGACAACCATGGATGTTTCGAAACAAACTACTGGAAAAAATTGAGAAACTTCGATACCATCAAAAATATATAATTCACAAAAACACATTTAAAAAAGTTAATGAATAGATAGCTCGCTGTAGCATTTCACAGCCTAACAGATCGCCGACAAGCCCACAATTGGCTTACACCGTTAAGACCACAGATCTGAGGTTTAAGGAGGCTTGATAATTAGATCTTCAGTAACGCAAGAGCCTGTACACGTGACCGTTTTACCGGTCCATTTGAATTGTTCTAGCTTTGAGCTTTGAGAAAGATATTTACCCTAATAGGGAAGGTTAGAGAAAGACTTTAAGTTTAACAAAAATTGTATTAATAAAAAACACTTTATTAAAAAATATATTATTACAAGGATTATCACTACAACACAAAGTTTAATAACCTATCATAAATGATAATATTTTTCCAATTGTTTAGTATAATTCAATCGCTTTATTTTAAAACTATCTTTGAAAGGTGTTCATATCGATTTCATTGGCAGAATCCGATAAGTGCCTAATCTGTCTGATCTGTGCACGACGCCAGATGCTTCAACACCCATCTGGGTGCTGGTGTTGGTTATGGAAAAGTAAGTAAGGTTTGAGAAAGGAAAATAACTATTGGGGATTGGATTATTATGCGTGCAGAGCTGGATCGACCGAGTTGGGAATAATAGATGAACCCATACATAGAGATGAGGAGGGATAAGGAGTACGTTAGATAAGAGGAACGAAAAGTAGAAAAATAGAGATAAGGAACGATAAGGGAAACGGTAGAGATGAGGAATGGTAAGTGGAAAGATTAAGATGAGGAACGATAAGGGAAACTGTAGGGATGAGGAACGGTAAGTGGGAAGATTAAGATGAGGGACGATAAGGGAACGGTAAAGGTGAGGAACGATAAGGGAAATAATGGAGATGAAGAACGATAAAGAGAAAACCTTGAGACTATAAGGGTTAGAAACCTACTTTTATAAATGTTAGGCCTCTGAGACTATAGAATCTACTAGGCCCTTGCCCCTACAAACGATCCGGTGCGGTGCCACTATAGAGGTTAAATCCGTGTAGTCTATTTACTAAATCTAGAAACCTGCGGCCTTGAAGTTACACCATTTCACTACGGAAGTTAGACCTCTGCCAGTATAGAAGTTAGACACCTGCACCTATAGAAGTTAAACCTCTGTCACTATAGAAGGTAAACCTATGACACTACATAAGCTAGACCCCTATTACTATATAAATTAGACCCCTGTCGGTATACAACTTAGACCCTTGCCATTATAGAAGTTGCCCTTGCCACTATAGAAATTAGACATCGGCCACTATAGAGGTTAGACCCATGCTACTATAGAATTTAGACCCCTGCCCATATAGAAGTTGTATCTCAGGCACTATAGAAGTTAGACTCCTTCCACTATATAAGTTGACCTTTACCACTATAGAAGTTGAAACCATGCCACTATAGAAGTTGGATCTCAGCCACTATAGAATTTAGACCCCTGCTCCTATAGAAGTTGAATCTCAGTCACTATAGAAGGTTATCTCCTGCCACTATAGAATTTAGACCCCTGCCCCCTTAGAGGTTAGAGCTCTGCCACTATTCAAGTTAGACCTCTGCCACTTTAGAGGTTAGAACCCTGCCACTATAAGCGTTTGATCACTGACAATGTAGCGTTAGAGCGACGCTATCATAGAGGTTAGACTCTTGCTACTGTGAATACCAGTCAGAATGTTAAATATGAAACCTTTCAGTGAAATTTTAATTCAAAAAATAAATTTAAATTATTTAGAATGTTTATAATAAATAACAAATAATTCAATATAAATCATAGTAACTATTACTCCACAATATCTATATAATAATGTGAGTTAGTCAACACGATTTCTTTATGAATTATGAAACATATCTTTGGATCGAGTAAAAAATTAGTTATTCGAATATATAGTTCTATCTTTATCATGCTAGCTTCTCCGTTTCTAAGGTAGGGTTTCAGATGTCAATAGACACAGATAGTTCTGGTAGACAGAGGACAACGAGTCCACTACAAGGTGGTAGAGTCGTTGTGGAAGGAATATTACAGTAGAGCCTTCATGGTCCGAGCCCCGATTAACCAAATTCCGGATTAACCGAGTTAATACAAATACAAATTGAGTACATACGTTTCTGTTTTCAGCATGATTTTAGACCAGTGACGTAAAAATACGTTTTCCATTTTACCTACCTAAGAGCAATTTCGTATATGTAAAGTGTATGAAAACCTATAAAGGAAAATGTGTCTTTTGCATTTTGTATTTCTAGTTGTATGATATTGTTTCAGTAGAGGATTACATTTGTATACTGCATTACTACTTTGCCTTAAGATTTCTAATTGACTTTGACACATTTCGTGTTAGCCGATTTCTCGTTAAACCGTAATACTTCGGTCCACATTGCCTCAGATAACTTATGCTTTTCTGAATGTTGATCCTGCAAAGACGTTGACAGATAAAACAAAAAAAAGCTTTTTATCAAAATGCAGAAATAAAATATTTAAAATTCAAAAGTTTGTGATAATAGTTGAAAATAAATTCAGTGATATTTTTTTCAGGATATGTAGTGTAAAGAAAATTTTTTCGTTATAGTTTCCGAACCCAAAGAAATATTTTTTGTAAATACGTTTAGATTAGAATATAAATTACAGTATGTAAATACAGATTAGAAGCGAGTATGTTTAGTGTCCTAACGACATTATAAGCGTGTAATATACACTCCCAGCCTGTTAACACAAACGTCATTCAGATAAGGAACAACACAAACGTAAACGTATCCATTTGATAGCAGGTGGTGCTGTTTACGCGCGAGGGCGACACAATCGGGCCTGGTGAATTCCAAATGTCCCAAACTTTCTAAGCTATATATACAAGGATGTCGGCTTGTTTATGGTTCTCGTAACTCAACACTAAGTTTCCAGCTGTCTGTCTGTTCCATGTGGCTTTTGTATATAGTTGGGCAAACTGCTTTACTGCGCCACAGAATTATGTGCTCCGAAAAGTTTACAACCTCCCGACAAGTGAGCGAATTAGGTAAATAAATTTCAGAAGGCCAAAAGGGACTTGAGGTGCTTGAGGGTTGTTATGTGGACTGATACACGTGTAAATTAGAAACCGCCACAACACTAATCCAGTCCCTAGAATTGTTAAACTGTTCTTAGCTGTTTGAAACTGATATTTGTATATTTACGTCATGTAAGTGATTAGTGTGGTTTGAAATCGTAAGAAAATACAAAATGAAAGCTACATTGTAAGATCTCGACACTAATACATACCCTTAGGGCTTGTCCAAGGCTATGGTTAAACGATGGGCTTACGAAATAAAACACTCTAGTTATAGCTTGCCCCAAAGTGAAGCTTAATGTTTATTTTAATGGAGTGATTTATTTCACTTTTGGATTCAGAAGTCAAAAGTTATAGAAAGGAAAAGGATGGGGAAGGGTAGATGCAACTAGGTAGACTTGGGAAGGGACAACGACTTATTGATACTGGTTACAGGGGAAACTCACGGCATTGCGTAGAAGATTCGCTTACATGAAGGAGACTCAGATCGTGTCTACCCGTTACAATCGCTGTGAGGTGAAGGGAGACGAAGGATAGCTGGATCTAGAAGGGGTATCCTCCGGTACCGGGACTACAGTAATTCCAGGTATTGTGGCAGCAGGGTCACCTTACCTGAAGTAAACTTGCTCTCAGCTAGAGGTGAATGCGAGCATCCAATTTCAATGAAATAGTTCAGTCGTGATAACCTGACGCGGTTTCCGCTTCAACTGTCATTGACCGTTGTATTGCAAAAGTCTTCGATTGTTTAGTCACATGGTCTTAAGCTTTTGGCCATGTCTCGTATTGAGGAACATTTTGCCAAATATTTTAAATGCCTTTACTTAGTTAAATTTTATAAATCACAAATTAATTAAATCGTAAGAGCTTTCCAAACAATTGCGGAGTGACATTTAATTCATATTGAAATGAAATTCACAACAACAGATATTCCTATTGACGTTTTCAATAAAATATTCTTACAATTCGAGAAATATTTATTGTCAGCACTTTGTCGAGACATGTTCGGAAATAACATTGAAAAGATAAATTTGATTTCCAAAACCTCAAAGTAGTGAAGCATTCAACAGACGCCAACTTTTCAATACGTTTGGAGTGGTTTCCCCTGAATCTATTGAAAGTGGAAAACTGACTTACAGACCTTCAGTTAAACCCAAACCAACCATTTTTGAATGGCCACAAATAGGACGATTTACTTCACATAACCTTTTTCTGAAAATAATATAGCAAGCAACAAATAAAAACATACACAAAACTCACAAATTATTCATTTATTTACTCATACGCGTTTCAATGACCAAGTCATCATCATCAGTGAGTTACTACTTAAAACTGTAACTTACAACTAGGGTGAAAGTAAGGTTACACTTCCGTATTTATACAGTAGGCGTTGCTACGCCTACTTGTCAAAACAACAGTTACTAACCCTACTTTAAACATGATACAACAAATAAAAATTGTGTACCTAACTCAATAATTACAATAAAATTTGTAACAAACAACATAATTACATATAAACAAAATAGATAATTAATATTACACATTATTATTATGTCAAAATATTTGACCTAAAAGTTACAATAAATTTTAATATATTATTTTTCTCCCTTTTGTTACTCTAATTACAATAATATTGAATTTGTCATAGGGCCTGACTCGTTGTTTACAATATTATTTTATTCCTATTAATATACAAAGTTTCTCATGCATCCAATTCACTGAATTCAGTGAATTCTTGTATGAAACTACTATTTTATAATTCGCCTACTAATTCTCGTACGAAACTACTATTTTATAATTTGCCTAATATTTCTCGTACGAAACTATTATTTTATAATTCGCCTACTCTTTCTCGTACGAAACTACTATTTTATAATTTACCTACTAATTCTCGTAAGAAACTACTATTTTACAATTCGCCTACTAATTCTCGTAAGAAACTACTATTTTACAATTCGCCTACTCTTTCTCGAACGAAACTACTATTTTATAATTTGCCTACTATTTCTCGTACGAAACTACTATTTTACATTCGCCTACTAATTCTCGTACGAAACTACTATTTTATAATTTCCCTACTAATTATCGTACGAAACTACTATTTTATAAATCGCCTACTCTTTCTCGTACGAAACTACTATTTTATAATTTGCCTACTATTTCTCGTACGAAAATACTATTTTATAATTTGCCTACTATTTCTCGTACGAAACTACTATTTTACATTCGCCTACTAATTCTCGTACGAAACTACTATTTTACAATTCGCCTACTCTTTCTCGAACGAAACTACTATTTTATAATTTGCCTACTATTTCTCGTACGAAACTACTATTTTACATTCGCCTACTAATTCTCGTACGAAATTACTATTTTACAATTCGCCTACTCTTTCTCGTACGAAATTACTATTTTACAATTCGCCTACTCTTTCTCGTACGAAACTACTATTTTATAATTTGCCTACTAATTATCGTACGAAACTACTATTTTATAATTCGCCTACTCTTTCTCGTACGAAACTACTATTTTATAATTTGCCTACTATTTCTCGTACGAAAATACTATTTTATAATTTGCCTACTATTTCTCGTACGAAACTACTATTTTACATTCGCCTACTAATTCTCGTACGAAACTACTATTTTACAATTCGCCTACTCTTTCTCGTACGAAACTACTATTTTATAATTCGCCTACTCTTTCTCTTACGAAACTACTATTTTATAACTCGCCTACTATTTCTCTTACGAAACTACTATTTTATAATTCGCCTACTATTTCTCCTACGAAACTACTATTTTATAATTCGCCTACTCTTTCTAGTACGAAAATACTATTTTATAATTTGCCTACTAATTCTCCTACGAATCTACTATTTTATAATTCGCCTACTCTTTCTAGTACGAAAATACTATTTTATAATTTGCCTACTAATTCTCCTACGAATCTACTATTTTATAATTCGCCTACTCTTTCTAGTACGAAAATACTATTTTATAATTTGCCTACTAATTCTCCTACGAAACTACTATTTTATAATTCGCCTACTATTCCTCCTACAAAACTACTATTCTATAATTCGCTTATTATTTCTCTTACGAAACTACTATTTTATAATTATATATATATATATATATATATATATATATATATATATATATATATATATATATATATATTTAGAGAGAGAGAGAGAGACCATTTAGAAAAGTACGATAAATAGTTCATAATTTAGAAGATAGAAGAGTATGATAAATAAACCATAGTTATGAAATACAAATAGCAGTTGGAATCGTAAACCAATATGCCATACGTGTAAGAATACAAATAGCAGATAAAAATGTACGATAAATAGGCCATAGTTGTAGGCAAATATAAGATATATTCCATCACGTTTGCAGAGTTAGCCGGGCAACATATTTGAAATACAATACTGACCTAAATAATGCATTTAAAACCAAACTACAATCCCTGCTCTGGTCTTGTTTCAACTAGTTTGTCAGTCAGCAACTCTTTCATACTTTCGGACAACAATGCAACGCTCAGATTCCGTTAGTTAAATTCCTTTGTCAAAATGTTGAAATAATCCCCTTGAGCTGTTCAGATTGTTGAAATACGTTTGGAATTTCGAAAAGAATTTAGAATTCTCAACAGCTCTTCAAATATCAAACCCTGTCAGATGCTTTATATTTCCATTGCATATAATTTACTAAAACTGGGTTGAAGATAATTTCTTTGTGAAGCATTAGCATGAATAGACTTTACCTTTATGTACTCCAAGCGGGTTCAATCCCGTCCCGTAGCTTAGTTAGTGGCTCAGAGCAGTTAAGCATTTAAATCATATGTTTAGGTTCACTTTAGATTGTTGTAAGTGGAGAATTTTCAATTTTCTAAGGCAATAATTTTTTTAAAAATTTTATCTAATTTATTGTACTATTTATTAATATAGTAAAATAGCTAAAAATTGAAAATGGTTTGATTTTCATCATTAAAAATTTATTAAATTGCGCTTAAATAAAAAAAAATATGTACTTATGAGATTATGTTTGTGTTTATTATATTAGTATATTTTGTATACTGGCCTCCTTTAAGATTCGGTATAACGTAGTCCCTCTCTCTCTCTCTCTCTCTCTCTCTCTCTCTCTCTATATATATATATATATATATATATATATATATATATATATATATATATATATATATACATATTATATTAAATATGGTGATATGTTTTCTTGTAATATAGTTAATAAATTAAAAATATTTCAAAAACAAGAATACTTTTAATGAATATATTTATTCAAAGCTTTTCGCCGATAAAATAGTTAAATATTTATTTTCGTCTAATAAATAAATTATCATTAGATAATATTTTCCTGTAGATGCTGGTACTATTTTATCAGCGAAAGGCTTTGAATAAATATATGCATTAAAAGTATTCTTGTTTTTGAAATATTTTTAATTTATTAATTATATATATATATATATATATATATATATATATATATATATATTTATATACATATATATATATATATATATATATATATATCGCTCTTTCTCTCTCTTTTCATCTCCCTCTCTTTCTTACGCTCTCCTCTCCCTCCTCTTTCTCTCCATTTCTACCTCTCTATATCTCTCTCAGTCTCCCTCCCTCTCATACATATATGTAACATGTATATATGTACATACATAGATATAATTTTTAAAATGGTTTGCTCTTTTTATCTATTAAAGGGTAAATTTCTTATTAATGTTGCTCTTTATTACTATGCTGAACCATCCTTCCTTGTATCTCTCATCGATTTCTCCCGCAAAAGTTTAACTAATGGTCAGATGTGTAATTGTCATTCCTGATAAATTGGTTTCCGCTAAAATTATAACTGTGCTAAATCCTTTCCAAAGCTCATCTTTATAAGAAGTGGGTGTAACCTGTTTCAAGTTTCTATTTGTAGTGTAACAATTGTGTGTCTTAAGCGTTGGTTAGTCACTCGGGACAATGTATCTTAAATACAGACTAATTTTGTAGTTTATATTAAGGGAGACTTTATACTAAGTATATTTTTAGGGTAGTTTTATGTCGTTACTATTTTAGTATCGATATCTTATTAATTTGAAGATTCTCATAACGTATGTCTGTAGTTAAAAACCATGTCTCTCTTGTAAAAATAAATAAAGCTTGATTCTATTTTCTCTTGACGTAATGCATAATTCATACAGTAACATACAGTCGCGCGCACTCTGATATGCACAGCAAGGGGAATTTCCCATTTTCTATGTCAAGCAATATGGTTTCGCCACTTTCAAACATGGAACATGTTTTCTCTCTTTCTCACATCTCTGAAATCCCTGATGGGGGAAGCGACCGACTTCTCAGTTTTTAAACAACTAAATTTACATTTTGATATTTCTTTCTTGTGATAGTTTTTGAATTCACAAGATCTTACTTAAGTGATATATATATATAGTGAAGGGAAATTAAGATTTATAAATCATGAAACTTGTCTCTAGGAAATGGTTGCTTTTATGACCATTAAAACATTGGGAAGAAATGCTGCTCGTTTTATACCTATAGTAGAGTAAGATTTTAACAAAATGAAAAATGTTATTAGTATTTCTAGAGCCTAAAACAAGCAAATATTATAAATCCAAATCTAAATTTGTATTTTACATAATTTGGTATTTTATATTATACGCATGGTATTGCAAGTATAATTGTGGGTAAAACTTGACAAACACTTCGTCAAATTATATTTCATTTCCATTTAACCGTGTTTAAACAAATTATATCCCAAAGAATAAATAAGGGATTTTAGGTATCGTAAATCATAAATAGCCACTTATGTTTTATAAAAAATTACATAGCCTCTATGCAACAACACGGCAAAACTAAACCAATTAAAAATTTATTTATAAAACACAGAACTATTTTAGGCTAAATTAATAAAGCTATTTTACAACATGCTTACAAAGTTATTAGATTGGGTTTCGTTGTAAAAAAAATAATAAGATTGCCCAAGAGAAGATTGAACTTGGCACAACAATATGAAATGTATATATGTTTTACGCTCTAATTATAATTCTAAAATGTGTTAATAAAAATGTGTTCTAAGCAACAAAAGATGTTTTAAATATCAAGTAATAGTTATGCGGTGAAATTTATAAAAGAAAGTAAACATAACATTTTTTTCAAACACTCTCTAAAGTGTAGTGACGTCATATATGACGTTACAAGACCAAGGCCACCAATTGATCCCAGCTGTGATTATAACAATCATTAGTGGATATTTTGTAGTTATATTTAAATACGTAATATAGAATAACACAGTGCGCCAGTTTGTGAAGAGTTATTGAGAATGTTTATAGCTACATTTTGTTTCGAAAAACGTGAGTAGTATAGGTTATAACCAGTATTTATGATTTACGATATTTAAATCACTTTTTTATCTTGAACATTTTTCACGTTTTTAGTTACATATGTGAATAAAAATCCAAATTGTCGCAATCTTTGTCAAATATTACTAAACAGTGTATAGTCCAACTTATAGCGAATAGTTTAATAGTTCAGTAGTTCATAAAGTGTATAAATGTTAGTAGTTTTTATTTATAAAAATGTTATGTTAGTTTGTGTATCTTTCAAAAACTATAAAAGGTCCTCAGAGGTTGAGATTATATTTTGGCACGACATAGAACCCGTTTTAAAGAATGTTAATATATATTTTGTGCATCAGTATCTTACCAATAACCGAGAGGAAACAATTTTTTTAACGGTAAGTTTTGTACAAGCAAACACGCAATCCGTCGCAAGCTAGGAGAACACCGCAACCACACTCACACCTGAAACAATACCTGTTTCTAATTACATTGTTAATTGACAAATAATAATAATAATAATTAATAACGAATTCACTTACAACCCATTAAGATTATTATAAAAACTGAATTAATTATTCACCTGAATAGAGGTACTGTAATGTGACACTATGTACTGATCGAGCTGTGCCATTTAAAAAATTGTAATTACAGGCTACTTGGGAGTGCAAGCACCCACCCGAGATGCAATTGCTTCATTTTATGTGAATTTGCGCCGTGAACCGATTTACAACACAGGAGATCTCCAGTCACATGTTTAATCCTGCATTCCCAAATTGACGCGTGAAAATAAGGGCATTTATGACCTCATAATACAAATGATAAATGACGGGATTGGGGGGGGTGCTTCTTCTTGATTGCGCCAGGTGGAACTGTGAAAACATTTCTTATCAGATTGATTTTGGCAACAGTTCGATCTAAAAACGAATAGCCATAGCTATGTATCGCCTTAACCTTTGAAGTACTGCAAATAGTTTTGTAAATAACTTCTATGGAATATATACTTTGTTTTGTTCCTCATTTCTCATCCATACAAGTACAAAGTGCCATAGCAAAGCGTGGCAGGCTACAGCCAGTTTGATATAAAATTATTTTGCCCATTTCTATTCTTGAAAATTTAAGTTTAACCGTAGTGATTAAACCTCGATTATTAGGAATATATGAGACTGACGCTTCGATATTCACTTTTTCTATTTAGTTTACATTCTGTAAATAAATGTAACCCCTAGATCCAACTGAGGTAAATTGAAATGCACATATATTTAAAGAAAACTAATCACTAAATACGACAGTACATTATACTCTTTACTCTTGTACGTTTCAGTATAATTGTTACCATCTCAGTATAATTGTTACCATCTCAGTATAATTGTTACCATCTCAGTATAATTGTTACCATCTCAGTATAATTGTAAAGCATCTCTGCAAAGGGAACTGTAATATTGTTACCAAAATACTGCACACACAGTAAGATTGAGTTACGTGGTGTAGATTTTTTTATTTTGTAATTTATTTTGTAGTTTATATTTAAACAAATGTAAAATTTCATTTTAAATATTGTGTAAGTATTTTTACAAAGAATAAAAATTTTATATTACAATATATTTCAAGTTTATTTGGTTGCGTAGAGATTTGTTAAGTGAATTTGTCACGGGTTGGTCGCGAGGATAACCGGGTGTGACTATACACACGTCCTTAGAGGCTTGTGATTTCCCTGGCGAGTGTAACAAAACCATTTCTCCGGTTAACTCCTAATACGCTTCTAACACATACGTCGCTTCATAAAGTCGGATACATTTAAAGTTTATAAACAGAAAAACAATAAGTACGTAACTGTGAAGAATAGGCAGACTTACTACTCAAAGTTAACGAACAATATATGGTTCGCGTATCAAGATTCATAGTTGTGAAGAAATGTAAAAACTAACAAATTTCAAATATTAGGAATTTAATACAATTTTTATATGAAACATTAACTTTCTGTAAATAATGCAAAGCTTTCTATAAAACAAACATTTCATTAATGATGTTTACGGCAACCTTGTATGGATTTTCCCCAGGAAAAATTACAATGATTTTGAATATGTAAAAACATACTAAGGCCCTAAATATTTTATTACTTTTTAATATGAAGAATGAATTTTCAGCAGTTTTAAGATTTTTTTTTTAATAAAGGGTAAATTACATTAACATTTTGTCTCTAGCATAAAATTATTTAGATTAAAACTTTTCTTTTATATTCTGTTAAAATAACTAAAAATATAATAGAATAAATAATATTAGACAAAAATGTTATACGAAATATATAGGCCTATATAATAAGGTTATTCAAATACAAAAATTATTTATTAATTTATATTCAAAGCTTTTCGTTGATAAACAGTACCAACATCAGGAATGAATAGTAAAATAATGCAAGATATGAAACATATGTTTATAATCAAAAAATATTGTTCTTGATTACTAAAAAAGCAAACATAATTTGTATATATATATATATTAATCACTTAAAATAATAGTTTATGACTATCCAAACTTTAAATTTAGTAAATTTGGTAAAACTTACTGAGACAGAACGTTTTCGATCGCTATGTGCCGATCTTCATCAGTGTCTTCTGCTTGGAGCTATTGGGTCAAGCGGTGACGGTTTTAAAGGTAGGTTTTCGATAGTATCAAATAGTATGTATGATTTGTATTGTTTTTGTTCGTTTAGTATGTTTGTACTTTGTGTTTTTGTGTGTCTGTAAATTTCATATTGTTCTAGTGTGTTGAGAAGTGGTCCTTTTTTGTTGATGTGTAGGATTTTTAGGTTGTGGTAAATCTGTGTATTTGTGTCCTGTTTCTTTTATATGATTGTATATATATATATATATATATATATATATGTATATATATAATATATAATATATAATATAATATATATATATATATATATATATATATTAAAATGGTGATATGTTTTCTTGTATATATAGTTAATAAATTAAAAATATTTCGAAAACAAGAATACTTTTAATGAATATATTTATTCAAAGCTTTTCGCCGATAAAATAGTATCAGTATCTTCAGGAAAAAAATTATCTAATAAAATACATTTACAAAATTCATTTACAAAATGAATTTTGTAAATGTATTTTATTAGATAATTTTTTCCTGAAGATGCTGATACTATTTTATCGGCGAAAAGCTTTGAATAAATATATTCATTAAAAGTATTCTTGTTTTTGAAATATTT
Source organism: Prosapia bicincta (assembly GCA_036971475.1). NCBI lineage: Eukaryota > Metazoa > Arthropoda > Insecta > Hemiptera > Cercopidae > Prosapia > Prosapia bicincta. The sequence continues at coordinate 90,218,100 of JBAIZL010000003.1, read as the reverse complement.
TTAATTTATTAAATATATATATATATATATATATATATATATATATATATATATATATATATATATATATATGCTAATACGTATTCCTTCACGGATGGAAAAATATGATGAATAGTTACTATCTGGAGTACATCCGTTCATTCTGCAGTCCATAAATTCGGAGTTCCAACTTTTCTTTAGCCTCGCTCTTCTACTGTTGTTGGGTTCACCTCGTCAATGCTGGATGAGATTCTAGCGAAACGTCGAAACTGCGAATTTATGGACTGCAGAATGAACGGATGTACTCCAGATAGTAACTATTCATCATATATATATATATATATATATATATATATATATATATATATATATATATATATAATCAATAACAATAAATTTCGTTTAATAATTAATAGTTATCAATAATTTATTTTACTAAGAAACTAACTTTAAACATTTCTGAAACTATTTTAAAGTCAACATTTTTTTGTTGTCCTTGGTTAGTGGGTAGATTATTATCGACGGAGAGATTTTCGATGTTCTTTCTTTACTCCATAAGATTAATAAAGGTTGTAAAAATGACAAAAATTAGTCGCAGAAACGTCTTCTAATAAATAGTCGTTCTTAACTCTGTAAAAGTACCAGTTTTATTCTAGACACCAGCAATTTTCTTTATGCATATCTAAAAAATATTTCTAGAAAACACGGAAAATTATTGAACTTTTAAAAATAGAAAACACTCGGATAAATAGATAAACTATATAAAAAAAAGCTAAATATAGTTATACTCAAATACGTGGATATTCACTTAAAAAACTGCACTAAAATATATAATTTAGTATCACTATAGTAAGATTTTAATTATAAAAACTTATTTGAGTTAACTGATAAATAAATTGAATAATATCATTTTCACTACAGTTTAGGCAAAATGAATAATAAAAACAGCGATATATGAAATCATATAATGCTTTATATAAAACAACTTAAAATAGCACAGATCCTCAGTAACAAACTTTTGGGAATCATTGTTTGCTTTAATAGTAGATCCTGATAGATTTTTAGGTACAGTTTGCAAATCTGTTTTTAGTTTTCTTCTATCATCTATAGTTTTTGATAAATCTCCTTTTATTATTTAGTATAACAGCTTTAGATGTAATGTTTATAATCAAATATATTTTATGCCCGTACGTGTGAGAAATTGTATTTAAGCATAATTTTAGCATAACATTCAAGTAACCTCTAAGTAAAGGCGAAAGCGTTTTTTTACCGATAACCAACTCCAATATAAGCGTCGTGTTTTACTCCAATCAATCATCATTGAACTTATGAAATGTGACGGAAAATGTTCTTTCGCGCTATTTGTTCACTCAAAAAATGTCAGGCGTGTAAATGAATTTTAACTTTCTATTTAATAAGAATGTGAATTACAGATTCACAAAAGCTAAAAAGATGCAACTGCCCAATAAATAGCCATATTTTTAGAATGATTGTTGAAATTTGGGAGATGAATCTCGAAATAGAGTTTCGGAAATAGAGAAACAAAAGTACATCGGCAAGCATATAAACGAACATGATAGCAGGTTGTCTCAGGGACACAATGTGACAAAATAGGCCCTGTAAGTCTTGTCAAATATCAGGAAATATGAAGCCGTAGTAAGGTTGGTGCTTGCGTATACAGAGTAACATGAACTTACACGCTAGGAAGCACATGGAATGAAAACAAAGAAGGGAAAATCTATGACCATTATGTGTCATAGACTGCATAGATAATTGGATAAGCAAGAGTAAGAAAGAATGCAATCAACTCGTCTGTAGGATGGGTGGTAGCGAGAGATAAGTATAGAAATAGCAAACAAATAATTATTAACACTTTGACGGCCGTGGCGGTCGTATACGGCCGCACAAGCTCAGCACTAATAATCGTTCATTGTAGTCCACACGACCCCTTAACTGCTGTTTTCTCTATACTACACGACCGCTACGGTCCTCGTGAATGAAATGGTGTACTTGGTCCATAGATTTAGCTTTTGAAATTTGTTTTAGAAAATTTTTTCGTTTTCCTTTTATTAATAAACAATTCTCTTGTGTATACTTTTTTTTTAATACTGTTTACAGCGACATATTAAAATAAATTCACGTATTTATTTATACTAGCCTATATTGTAAGATAAGATTGAAAATACGTATAAAACACTCTAAACTAAATTATGATAATACATGTTCACAGTGGCAAAAAAATAAATAAATTTCAAATTCAGTTCATCGATGTTTTATTATATTCACATATTATTTTATATGTATTGTATTCCGACAATATATATGTATGTAAGAGAAACACTAAAACACTAAATTCTGATAATTATGGGTTTACACACGGGAATACAAAAAACACCAAATTACACATTTTTGTGGAAAGTATGGAAACAGTCCAAGCAGTAGTGAGGCTCATTCTCGCAATCTTTACAATATGATACGACCTTTTTTCTTTTATTCTTTGTCATTAGGCCTTCTGAATGTTTTGCATAACATCCTTTACAATACTTGCGAACTTTATCAAACTTGCCTATTTTTTTATCAAACCTGTGACTATTCTATTATCGTTTCTTATTTGTTGTCACTGGAAGCAATCGTTGTTCAATTATTGTTTTTTTCAGTAAATCTTTTACTAATTCTTCTTTGAATTTTGTAATTGACATCTTGTTATTTTGTTTTTTATTAAATAAAATAAGGGCATTGACCAACGTAGTACCGAACAAGCATTCAATGGCAAGTTTGTGATACCATTTTACCGTTCTCCTGAGACTCGTACAATAATATGATATCTGGTCTGAAGTATCAATTGCGGAGTTCCATTTATTTTACTCCACAATCGTGGCTGATTTATTTGTTGTTTTCCCAAATTGATTTGTTACGTCCACAATGTCAGAATTATGCTTTGTAGAAATCATAAGCACATCTCGTTTATCGTTGCCATTTTAGCACAACAATCCCTCACGAATTTTGTAATGTCGTTACTTCACCCCGATTGAGTTTTTTTGTTGTCACCTCTTTCGGATTTCCCTTCCTATTAGTCCGATGTGCCCAAGAGGTGGGTTTTTCTATTCATCAGCCTATTTGCTAGTTCTAAGCTGCAGTAATAGTTGTCCGCTACAATTGTCCTGCCATAGTCCAAAAGATCTTCAGAAAGTGTCATAACGACATTTGTGGGTACAGCACCGTTAGGGTCCGCTTCTCTTCCTGCATAAATTTTCATGTTGTAAGTATACCCATTATCACAACACAACTTGAAAACCTTCACTCCATATTTGCTTGCGTTGTCTGGGATGTATTGTTTGAAGGATAATCTGCCTCTAAATGGAATTAGGGATTCGTCGACACAAACCGTTTCTCTCGGCGTGAACATGGTTTTATAATTTTTTAATAATTTTTGAACGAGATTTGAGATTTTGAATAAGCGGTCATTCCTATGACAGTCTTCATTGTCCGCGAAATGCCACATTCGTAATATAATTTCAAATCTATTCCTACTCATTATGGATGACACCAAGTTATTCTTGTACAGTGGGTCCTGACTCCAGTATGATCGTAAAGTTGGAAAACGAACTAGTCCCATGTAGCAAATCAATCCTAAAAAGTTCCTCATTTCTTCAACAGATGTCTGTACCCATTTTATCTTTGACTGCCCCTGAATGTTATTTAGAATCTGGGTAGCATAAATATTAGTTTGTTCAACCATCATAACAATAATGTCATCATCCACAAATTTTGTAAAAATACCGTCAGGGGTTTCATAACACTGATCATCACTATCATTCACACACGAAATGAAACTTTTGTCAAAACTGATGCACTGATCACAAACACTTTTCCATTCTGATTCTTGAACTGCAGTTACGTTTTGATTCAACTCAATGGGAGACGATGTCATAGATATTTGTAAAGCCTCTTCTTCAAACTGCTTGTTGACCTCTTCAACTGTACTTGTAGATGCAATGTCAGCTGCGCAATTTTCAAGTTTTATACGGCGACGTTTTTTCGTATTTTCTTGGTAGGAGTCATCACTATTTTCAGATTCCGACTCTTTACCTGTCTCAAAATTAGGATCTTCTGATAAATCGTCTCCTAATAAATCACAGTCCGATTCGTCGGTATCTGCAAAGATACAGATACAATAAATAAAACACGGACTTGAAATATACGAAAAATAAACAGAAACTTCCAAGACAAAAAAACAGCATGCAACAAACACGTAAGTATACCTAAAGGGATATTTTTATTACTACTGATATATAAAAAGAATGCTGCTTACCTGAAAGTAAATAGGCCCTTTCACGTGCAAGTTCAAGAAGACGTTTAGTGCGGGATGATATACGCGTATTATCCATATTTCTTATTTGAAGTAAACTAGTAAAATTTATTCTAATATAAACTATTCAGAAACAACTTGTAAAAACACAACATCCGTCTGCAACAGTAGCTAGGAAAATTACTCACTATTCCCGCGAAGTGAATAACTACATTGACCTTGGACATAACGGAAGTTATTTTATTTTTTTTTACCCGGGTCTGAGCCCCCAAAACCCGCCCAGCCCTCGTGGCAGCCAACCTCTAGCGAGCTACCTCCGTCTCACATGCGCATGCGGTTAGTATCCCTACCGCGAATGAAGGAAACGGGATTGATTGCCCATGTACCAAGCTCATAAGCTCTTTCCATGGAGAATCAGGAGATAGTGAAATGAAACAGTACGGTAAGTGTCGCGCTAAGAGCGGGATGAAAAACCTGGCAAGAAAGAAACCCTGCCAGGAAAAATCCCGCGACAGATCATGCAGGAACCCTGGGGGCTTGGATCACCTTATGCTAATGAATAAGGAGAGGTATTACCTTGCAAATACCTTGTTAGTGAGTCTATGGCAGGAATGGCATGCACCTCTTCTTCTGCTGCCTACTCGAAACTGAAAAGGCATGCAATCAAATTATTACTTCCGTTGGGGCTAAGCTGCGGCCCTGGAGATGTGCCCCTGCGTCACCTGGGACATAACTGTGAAGCAGAATTTATTAGTATGTATATTTTATTTTGGTGGTATGGTGTGAGCTAGGCGGTCAGTAAGGACAGCGGCCGTCTGTGTGTGTCGTGGGTGGGGTCATATCTACCCAGTGAGGAAATGAGTGTTGATGTTGTATGTGCGTGAGCCTGTTTGTAGAAGTTTGTTGCTAAGTGTCGGAGTTGTTGTTTGATGAAAGGCACTTTTAAGTCAGTGTGAAGCAGTGTTAATCTTGTACATCTAGGTGCCTTCGTGATTATTCGCAAAACCTTGTTTTGGAATAACTGTAGTCTGCGTGTGCGTGTATTACCTGCATGACCCCAGACGGGTGATGCGTAAGTGAGTATGCTGCGCAACATAGATACGTATATAGTAGTGGCCGCCCGTAGTGAAAGTGGGCTTGTTCTGTTAAGCATAGGATATAGTTGTGTTAATCTAATTGTTGCTTTTTTTTTAACGTGTTGGTAATGTGAGGGTCCCAAGTCAGGCCTCTGTCGAGTATGACTCCCAGATATTTGACCTGGTTCCCCCAGTGAATGTCCTCGCCTAATAGTTTTAGAGGTGTGTTGAGTTGGTGTGTCCTACGTTTGGAGAGAAGCAAAGCCTGGCACTTGGCCACGTTCACCTTAACTCTCTAGTAGCTCAGCCATGATTCTAGTACTGTAAGGTGGTCCTGTAAATATAAGTGTATTAGATGTGGTTTCCATGACTGAGCGGATAACGTGGTGTCATCTGCAAATATGGCCACTTCATAACGGAAGCACCCGAATACAAAACCCTAGTGCTATCTGGCGGTCGTACTAGCCCACCACGGTCCCACACAAAAGGTTTTACTGCGCAGGACCAAGGCGGTCGTTTACGACCGCTTCATAAATTATAAAGTTTCACCTATATTTATAAAAATTAACAGTAAAATCTATTAAATACATGTTCTATACTATATTAAATAGAAAAGTAGAGTAAATGGAATTTTGGACTAATGCAGAAAAGAAGGTAATTCATCCGTGGTCATCAAAGTGAATAAGAAAAAGAGTTAAATAGGAAATCCGATTAGAGATAACGACTAGCTAGGACTTTACAATTCTGGATAATTGTCTATTTTCGTAACTATTTTTAATCTAACCTAATCGTATTACTATACTGTGTGATGAGGTGTACAGTTTACCGAAGTATGATTTTTTTTTATTACTGCAATATTTAATAAAATATAGTATGTAATATTTAACAAAGAGCAGTGTTATTTTATTACTGAGGTGTGTAATAAAGTGTAATATGTAATATTTGACAAAAATCAGTGTAGTTTTACTACTGTAATGTGTAATAGAGTGTAAGATATAGTATTTAACTAAAAAGAGTGCGGTTTTCTTACTGAAATCTGTAATAATTGTAAAATGTATAACTTAATGAAAAAGTGTAATTTATTGATGTAATGTGATATTATATGTAATTATTTAAAAGTAACAGGTAATATTTAACGGAGAGCAATGTTATTTCATTAATGTAATATATATTTAAATTACTAAGTAATAGCTAATAATATACTAAGTATTGCGTTTATAATGATCCATTGGTCCTTTAGGGCTTGGTCCAGACAAACTACCCTGCCCTTTGTAAACTGAGACTCATAATAAATTTAGTTTTTACTTTGACGCCAGTATTTTTCTACGAAGAAAATATGATTTTAATAAATAACGTAAGAGGAACATAGAATTCCTGTTAGAGGTTAAAGAAAGAGGTACCTACATTGCTTCGTTAGCGCAAGTGTGAGTACATTAAATTGTATTTTGGTCGTACATTATCTTCACCCGAGGCTGAGGTAGAGTGGGTGAGATTATGTAGAACTGAGTAAATGCCATAATTATCCCTGGGAATAGGAGATTCTGGGTATAGTGAGAGCAAGGTCAACAGAATTGATAATAGATTGATATGACGATAACTAAGCAATGGCGGAATATTGCTTAGTGATTGTACTGTTATTCTAATTCCATCCCACCTCAAGCATTTAGATTACTTCCCCTGAAACAACGCCATGCTACGTGTTACTACAACTTGTATGTTCCCTGATGTCACATCCAGGTTCCCGCTCAGATTAGCTTGCGTACAAGTACATTAAACCCACGCCTTCCTTTCTACAAGCGTACTCCTAGCGTAATATCACTGAATTACTTGAGCTTTTATTGCAGACGTAAAACCAAACTCAATAGACTGCCGCCAGGTAGCGCTAGGTTCCGTTCACTGTTACGTATCTACATGTTTTATCTTAACCCACGCCTTAAATGAATTCTTGGTACAACTATGTAATTGAATATTTAAAATGTAAAATATTTTCTTGGTTTGACTTACAACTGGGCGTTGAACTCGGCTAAATTAGTGATAAAATAGTAGTGTCTACACTAAAGACTTTAAATCACATACGCTACTTAGTAGCTGAGTGTATTTAGAAATATGCTACTTAGTAGATAAGCTTTAGCTTAGTTATATAACCTTAGCTTTCGGTCCTACTGACATTTTTAGCGGAGACGGAAAAAAATTGCAAGGGAGGGTGAGCTAAAGGATTGTCGCTGGGGTAATGTTCGAGAGAAACATGGGAGGTTGGATCCTGGAAGTAAAAATCATTTTGAAATTATAACAAAATAGAACTTCCTTTAAAATATACATAACTGAGCTGTGGATGAGTGAGCTTGGACATCTAGGGAGTTGTAGTGGTGGATAAGTGAGCTTGGACATCTTGGGTATTGTAGTGGTGGATGAGTGTGCTGAGACATCTTGGGAGTTGTAGTGGTGGATGAGTGTGCTGAGACATCTTGGGAGTTGTAGTGGTGGATGGGTGTGGTTGGAGATCCTGGGAGTTGTAGTGGTGTATGTGTTTGCTGGGACATCTTGGGAGTTGTAGTGGTGGATGAGCGAGCTTGGACATCTTGGGTGTTGTAGTGGTGGATGAGTGTGCTGAGACATCTTGGGAGTTGTAGTGGTGGATGGGTGTTTTTGGAGATCCTGGGAGTTGTAGTGGTGTATGTGTTTGCTGGGACATCTTAGGAGTTGTAGTGGTGGATGAGTGTGCTGGGACATCTTGAGTGTTGTAGTGGTGGATGAGTGTAATGGGACATCTTGGGAGTTGTAGTGGTGTTTGAATGTGTTGGGGCATCTTAGAAGTTCTAGTGGTGGATGATTGAGCTGGGACAATCTGGGGAGTTGTAGTGGTGTATGGGTGTGTTGGGACATCTTAGAAGTTCTAGTGGTGGATGAGTGAGCTGGGACAATCTGGTTAGTTGTAGTGGGGGATGAGTGTGATAGGACATCTTGGGAGTTGTAGTGGTGTTTGAACGTGTTGGGGCATCTTAGAAGTTCTAGTGGTGAATGAGTGTGCTGGGACATCTTGGGAGTTGTTGTGGTGGATGAATGTGCTGGTACATCTTGGGAGTTGTAGTGGTGTATGGGTGTGTTGGGACATCTTAGAAGTTCTAGTGGTGGATGAATGTGCTGGGATATCTTAGAAGTTCTAGTGGTGGATGAGTGAGCTGGGACAATCTGGGGAGTTGTAGTGGGGGATGAGTGTGATGGGACATCTTGGGAGTTGTAGTGGTGTTTGAACGTGTTGGGGCATCTTAGAAGTTCTAGTGGTGAATGAGTGTGCTGGGACATCTTGGGAGTTGTTGTGGTGGATGAGTGTGCTGGTACATCTTGGGAGTTGTAGTGGTGTATGGGTGTGTAGGGATATCTTAGAAGTTCTAGTGGTGGATGAATGTGCTGGGACATCTTAGAAGTTCTAGAGGTGGATGGGTGAGTTGGGACATCTTAGAAGTTCTAGTGGTGGATGAGTGAGCTGTGACAATCTGGGGAGTTGTAGTGGTGGATGAGCGTGCTGGGACATCTTGGGAGTTTCAGTACATAACCAGATAATGTCGGATATGTTGGGGTGGTAGGAATAAAAGCAGGAAATATACACAGCACTAAATAGATAACCTAATTAACTATACAAAGCCTAATTGAAATATAAATAAATATATATACTAATTGATAACATATATTAAATAGTAACAGTATAACCTAGTAATGAACAGTAAATAAAGTAACATAACCTACGTGTTTAAACAGCTGTTCTACCGTATAACCTATAATCTTGGCTGTTGAAAATCAGCTTTTTGATGAAATCATATGTTATCATTTAATTCATATTAAAATATTTATATACAGCGCATACGTACAACTTTATAGTGTATGTGTTTGTGTTGAAGCTTGACGCCAACTCGAACATTTTTCCCTGTATAATTTTTTTGTCACGAGTGTCACAAGAAATATCCAATGTAAAAAAATAATAATCTATCGATTTTTATATTATTTCAATCACCATTCAAATCTGAAAATTTAAAACGGATCATATCTAAAACTTTATTTTATAATTTGACGAAAACCTGTCTACATTGTAAAGCAGATAAATCTCGTTAAAACAAATACAAACCCTCGTGACATAATAAGAATGTCGAGGTATAATATCAGGGTAAACATGTAAAGGGAAGAAAATATATCCTATTTATCGTGTCATCAGAGTTTCCCTCGGGGAAATCACAATTCCCTAAAGCAAAACATATTCCATGCTTAAACATATCTTGTCGGTTGTTACACAACGGAAATGTCTCTATATGAAGGTAACAGAGATATGTTTACTTTACAAAGCCTCACATATCTCGACTTTTGAAAAATGTTTTTGTAATGTTAGTTGTTTAAAGTTAACTTATTTACTAATATTCAGTAGAGTTTAACTTTTTATTACAGATTTGGTTTTGTAGATTCTTATAATTTATGGTAAAGGCAAGATAATCCATAAGGTGTTTTTATGGAAAGTATATAACAAATGTGTTTCTATATAACACTGGAAAAGTAATCTGTTTTTTGTCTAGTAATTTAAGTTACCCTTGGGTAGGTTAAGTTAGGTGGAAACTACTTAAAATATTGGAGATGGGAATTACTTCAAAAATCCAGCAAATGTCATAAAAACTCTTTAAAAATAAATACACTTTTTTCCATTCGGTGAAAGTGTACACAGTTTGACAACTGCACACACACACACACACACACACACGCGCGCGCGCGTACAAACACAAGTTGCATAGGTTGGTGTGAGCTATATAAAAATTTGAAAATTCATGTTTCAAGTGTGTTGAGGTTTTCTACTTAACCGTTTTAAAGAACCGCTTTATTTCTCGATTATTATTTCATTAAAAAAAAAAAAAACATAACGTTATAGATTTTATATTAATAGACCAAGTATCACAGCTACCTACCATTCCTAACAATGTATTATTAACTTTAGTTGACGCGTTTCGGAACACCTCGATCGGTCAGATCGTTTTATAAACTACAGATATTTTTATTTAGTATCAAGGCAATGAATCACTTTGCTACGGAGCATAGAAGAGAACCGATATAGACCACGACTGACAGAGTATAGAGGGATTATCATGTCATGTAGTATACATAGGTGGAATAAAGTAAAGCTAAGATAAATAACAAGTGATCGCCATGTTCTAAGAATAGAGAAAAACTACTCGCGTCCCTTAGACAGGGTCTCTTACCTGAAGGAGACTCCTAAGCACTATGAAGTGAAGTGGCAATTTCCTATCAGAAAAATTCTTTCATTTCTTTGTAAATAAGAACAAAATATTAAAATTTTATTTTCTGATTACATTTTTAAAATCCTCAAATATTTTGAATAAAACAAAATACCCTCGACAGGGTTTTTGCAGGTCACACAGCCCAGTAATTGGCACAGTGACATCAAACGCAATACATTTGATCTCTATGAATACGTAATTAGTACCAACGGTGGTGTAATGGTCAATATATATGACACGGGCATTCAAACCTTATGTCATGCGCAAGTCTATTCAGGATTTGCAATAGCTGTGGCGGTCGTGAAAGCAGTTAACCAATACGGCTAATTATTCTAATATTATACGCCTCGAGACATTTTATTGGATATTAGTTTAGCTTCCTTGCTTGAGTTAACATTATGTAGACTTTTGTTACCACGTGACACAAACGTGCCACTAACGTCTAAGACAGCTTTTCCATATTCAATGAATGTGTAGTAAATTACTAAGTAATTACAAACTATTATTAAAGTTTACCTCACAAAAAAGAAACTTTTTCTTTCAAGTTAATTTGAAATTTAGCAAATATGTTATTTCTGCCTGTGTTGTTTCGACTCCAGAATCAATAAAATTAATAAATATTAGACTTCAGTAGAATGATTCTGCATGGTTTTGTGAAGATGGTAGTTTAGTCATATATTTCAGTAAATTATGAATTTACACACACACACACACAGACACACACACACACACTCACACATACACACACACACACACACACACATATACGCACACACTTATATATATATATATATATATATATATATATATATATATATATATAAGTAATAATAGGTTTAAATATTTTGACCTTACGGGAAGATTGGGTGATAATTAAATTTGTAAACAATTCATTTTTTTAGTATAGAAGTCACCAATAACAACTTATGGCATCCTGTAATAACTTGATGTACACAATTTACTTTCACAAAAACGTTATTTATAGTAGTAACTTTGAGTAGTAACTTTATTGTTAGTAGTAACCTTGAGTAGTAACTTTATTGTTAGTAGTAACTTTGAGTAGGAACTTTATTGTTAGTAGTAACTTTGAGTAGTAACTTTATTGTTAGTAGTAACTTTGAGTAGTAGCTTTATTGTTAGTAGTAACTTTGAGTAGTAACTTTATTGCTAGCAGTAACTTTGAGTAGTAACTTTATTGTTAGTAGTAACTTTGAGTAGTAACTTTATTGTTAGTAGTAACTTTGAGTAGTAGCTTTATTGTTAGTAGTAACTTTGAGTAGTAACTTTATTGCTAGCAGTAACTTTGAGTAGTAACTTTATTGTTAGTAGTAACTTTGAGTAGCAACTTTATTGTTAGTAGTAACTTTGAGTAGTAACTTATTGCTAGTAGTAACTTTGAGTAGTAACTTTATTGTTAGTAGTAACTTTGAGTAGTAACTTTATTGTTAGTAGTAACTTTGAGTAGTAACTTTATTGTTAGTAGTAACTTTGAGTAGTAACTTTATTGATAGTAGTAACTTTGAGTAGTAACTTTATTGCTAGTAGTAACTTTGAGTAGTAACTTTATTGTTAGTAGTAACTTTGAGTAGTAACTTTATTGTTAGTAGTAACTTTGAGTAGTAACTTTATTGCTAGTAGTAACTTTGAGTAGTAACTTTATTGTTAGTAGTAACTTTGAGTATTAACTTTATTGTTAGTAGTAACTTTGAGTAGTAACTTTATTGCTAGTAGTAACTTTGAGTAGTAACTTTATTGTTAGTAGTAACTTTGAGTAGTAACTTTATTGTTAGTAGTAACTTTGAGTAGTGACTTTATTGTTAGTAGTAACTTTGAGTAGTAACTTTATTGTTAGTAGTAACTTTGAATAGTAACTTTATTGTTAGTAGTAACTTTGAGTAGTAACTTTATTGTTAGTAGTAACTTTGAGTAGTAACTTTATTGTTAGTAGTAACTTTGAGTAGTAACTTTATTGTTAGTAGTAACTTTGAGTAGTAACTTTATTGTTAGTAGTAACTTTGAGTAGTAACTTTATTGTTAGTAGTAACTTTGATTAGTAACTTTATTGCTAGTAGTAACTTTGAGTAGTAACTTTATTGTTAGTAGTAACTTTGAGTAGCAACTTTATTGTTAGTAGTAACTTTATTGTTAGTAGTAACTTTGAGTAGTAACTTTATTGCTAGTAGTAACTTTGAGTAGTAACTTTATTGTTAGTAGTAACTTTGAGTAGTAACTTTATTGTTAGTAGTAACTTTGAGTAGTAACTTTATTGTTAGTAGTAACTTTGAGTAGTAACTTTATTGTTAGTAGTAACTTTGAGTAGTAACTTTATTGCTAGTAGTAACTTTGAGTAGTAACTTTATTGTTAGTAGTAACTTTGAATAGTAACTTTATTGTTAGTAGTAACTTTGAGTAGTAACTTATTGCTAGTAGTAACTTTGAGTAGTAACTTTATTGTTAGTAGTAACTTTGAGTAGTAACTTTATTGTTAGTAGTAACTTTGAGTAGTAACTTTATTGTTAGTAGTAACTTTGAGTAGTAACTTTATTGCTAGTAGTAACTTTGAGTAGTAACTTTATTGTTAGTAGTAACTTTGAGTAGTAACTTTATTGTTAGTAGTAACTTTGAGTAGTAACTTTATTGTTAGTAGTAACTTTGAGTAGTAACTTTATTGCTAGTAGTAACTTTGAGTAGTAACTTTATTGTTAGTAGTAACTTTGAGTAGTAACTTTATTGTTAGTAGTAACTTTGAGTAGTAACTTTATTGCTAGTAGTAACTTTGAGTAGTAACTTTATTGTTAGTAGTAACTTTGAGTAGCAACTTTATTGTTAGTAGTAACTTTGAGTAGTAACTTTATTGTTAGTAGTAACTTTGAGTTGTAACTTTATTGCTAGTAGTAACTTTGAGTAGTAACTTTATTGTTAGTAGTAACTTTCAGTAGTAACTTTAGTAGTTTTGGAGCTAATATCGTACTAATTTTACCACAATTTTGTATAAATAAGTACTTCTCGATGTGACCCCCACCCCCCCGGTTAATAAAATCATCGCTTCCGTAATTTACAAGAGGATTTAAATTTAAACACGGGGAATACAGCGATGCAAGCACACACATCACAATAAGGTTTATAAGTGGAAGCCATTTTATTTTGGACTTCTAAAAATACTAGAGTATTTCTAACTCTCTAGTAGGGATTTGTGTAGCATTCCAAAATAATTCCTTGGCCGAGTGCCTCATCACAGCACCTGTTTAATTCCTTGACACAATAACATTCTCGGGACAAACACATCCAATACAAAGCTTCACCCAGTCTACGACGTCTTATTGCATTTTAAGCTGTAAACATCTATTTAAATTTAAGAATTATTTTTGTTTGTTTTGTCAATGAGAATATTATTTAACAAAATTCCAATGATTCAGTAGAAGCGATGTAATGACCGCACCAATACTTATAAAGTTATTCTACAATGTTTAAAATACCTACGAGTTTGTTGAATCTATTTTAGTTAGTTCACATATTAAATTAATGACTAGAATACAAAGTCAATTAATTTGGGAATAAACAAAAAAATATTTAAAATATTTGATGGGGTCGCGAAAACGCGTTTGTTTTAGTCTACAGCCGTTTTCAAAAATGTTTCAGATAGCTTTGTTGCAGGATTTGAACGCTACTTTAAGGTGGCTTCTATGGAAGCTTGTGGATGAAATTTCTGGAAGGTTATGGGTAGCTACTGTGAGAGGTTTTAGTGGACTCTGTTTGAGGTTGTAAGAGGATATTGGTAGTTTCTGTGAGAGGTTATGGGTTGATTTTGGGGATGGGTGTTGGTGACATCTGGGAGAGTTTGAAGGTGGCTCCTGTGGAACGTTGGTAGTGGCTTCTGTGAGAGGTCGTGAGTGGTTCTTATAGGATTCTTATAGGTTTTGTATGGCGTCTGTGGGAGGTTGTTAGTGGCTTCTGTCCTGAGGAGGTAGTGGTTGACATCTGTGAAAGGTTGATAGCAGTATCTGTGGAAGATTGTGGATTGCTTCTGTAAGAGATTGTAGTGAGATACCATGAGATTATAAGTGAATTCTGTGGGAGGGTGTGGTCGAGATCTGTGAGTGGTTGTGTTTCCAGTGAGAGGTTGTTTATTCTCTAGAAGAGAGTGGGTGGCTTCTGTGGGAAGTTGTGATTGGCATCTGTGGGATGTTGTTGGTGCCCGTGAATGGCTTCTGTAGAAGGTTGGGTAATTATTAAGATCAGTGACAACCGCTCCGTTTGGAAAGTTTTTTGCCTTATCAATTGACCTTGCTGAACCCGAATCTAGAGTTTTATTTTCCTGCAAACACATTTAAAATATATATATATATATATATATATATATATATATATATATATATATATAACCTAACTTGGTAAAAATATAGTCTTAATAACGTTGGGTTTTAAATTTCTTTTGTTTTTAATTTACTCGCTTTAATGTGTAGAACACGAATATCAATTTTCTGCGGAAAATACGGGAGTTTTTTTTTCACATTTTTATGTTACGCTGTAATGGCATGTAGGCCTATTGCGTGAACCAAGCGTGCAGTAGCTACAGCGCACTGCACTACGCCTAGATTTGGTTATAATTTTAATCAACATTACTATCTACTTATATTAAAATATGCTTACGAAGTATCCAGTCAGGATAGATTTGGTTATAATTTTATACAACATGACTATATACCTATATTGTAATATACCTACGAAGTATCCAGTCAGGATAGATTTGGTTATAATTTTATACAACATGACTATATACCTATATTGAAATATACCTATGAAGCATCCAGTCAGGATAGATTTGGTTATAATTTTATACAACATGACTATATACCTCTATTGAAATATAAATATGAAGTATCCAGTCAGGATAGATTTGGTTACAATTTCATACAACATGACTATATGCCTATATTGAAATATACCTACGAAGTATCCAGTCAGGATAGATTTGGTTATAATATTATACAACATGTCTATATACCTATATTAAAATATACCTACGAAGTATCCAGTCAGGATAGATTTGGTTATAATTTTATACAACATGACTATATACCTATATTAAAATATACCTACGAAGTATCAAGTCAGGATAGATTTTGTTGTAATTTTGGTAAATATTTGGATCGTAATAAAAATATTTTACAAATTGAATCAAGACTCTCGTGAAACGAAAATATTCCAAGAAGTATAATGAACCACATTTTTACTGCAGAAGCTTTTAGTCCTGTACCATCTATGCATGTATTCTACAATTAAAATTAGCGAACGTTTTCCCCTTAAACCCTCCAATGACTTCGAAATTTTATATTAGTTTTTTTTCAAACTGTTTTTTAAAAATATAAAAAACTCATTGGCCTTTGCAAATCTTTCTGAGTTTCTAAAAACCTGGATTAAAAATTTTATTTAAAATATATAAAATGGGAGCTGAGACTTGTTCACTGTGTCCTACATTTGTAAAGCTAATGAGAGTGGAGTTTAATTCACCAATACATCAGGTTTTTGTTAATAATTTCAAAGCACTTTACATTTACTCAAATCCATACCCAGATAGTGAAGGGAATGGAGATGTCGATGTTAAATGATCTCTTGGCTTTCCTTGTTATTTTTGCTTAATTACTCCCGCTCAAACTCTTGGAAGTTGCCCAAATCCGTCTTAAACCTTCAAGTCAGCTGTTTAATAATCCAAAATTAATATTTCTTCTTTTAAAGTAGACTTTACGTTTTAAGTAAACAGAAAATTAATTACAGTTATTGTAAATACTTTAAAAATTGACAAAATTAAATTCAAGTGTTTATGTAGTTTATTCGTTCCTGATTGTTTGGATAGTTTCGTACAGATAATATTCGTGATAAACCTTTTTGTTTTAGGTTTATTTAGGTATTGTTTTGCAATATTGAAATTATGCAGTGAAATAGGTGGAAGATTAAGTTGTAACTACTTTGCTTTATTTATACAGACATATATATGATTCCCATTTGCACATTGACCTCTCGACCTTTGAGCACAAGAGTTCAGTGTAAAGCATCAAAATTGTGATTTTGGTCAACACCCTAAACCTTTCTACTAAAAGAATACTATTTTGGTTTGACTGTCTACCTATAAACAGGCTTTATATTAAAGCCCCGTCCCCGGTTTTTTTTTGTTATCTTAATGTTATGAAAAGCAAAACTGGTCATTTAAAAAAAATTAATGTTATCGTATAACGTGAATAAGATCATAAAAATATAACTTCATTCCCATTATGAATCTTTTCTGCCAATAAAGATTTAAGTCAGTGATAAATATTTGACTTTAATATAAATTTTTTTATTTTTTCAAAATGTGTAAAATAAATCGAAAAATGAAAATAGGTGTAAACGTTTAAAAATCAAAAATCTTTTTTTTACATTACCAGTTACGTTATCAGAGTAAAATTGGTACCAAATAAAATAAAAAAGTCAATAAAAGTAAAAATAGTTAATAAAACTTATGTTAGCCTTATTTCCTTTTTAAGAAGAATTTTATTAAATCTACATTTAGATTGATATAAGCTCCGCCCCCTCATCTTGCCAAAATTATACAGCCTAATTGTCACATTGCGCACAGATGCTACATATTGTCCGAAGGCTGCTATGGTAATCTAAGGGAAATATTTTGTTCCGAGTTTCTCCGCCTGTTCAGAGAGCTTGTTAATGGCAGTTATTTGTCCGAAACCAGTCTTAAATTATCAACGTTTTTTAGAATAAACGTTTACATCTCTTTCGTGAAACTTAGAAGTGTTTCTTTAAGTGAAAAATTACAGTAAAACGCTGAGAGGTAATTTTCCTTTAATGATATTCACAGTTGTTAGTGCAGGTACAAATTACTTTATTTGAATTGTGGTGGTGATTTATTTAAATTACATTAAACACCTGCATTAATTTATATTATTTGTTGAATGATATTATCCCGAAAGGTTTTATTTAAACTTTACAGATGAAACCAAAAGAAAAAACCTAATAAAATTAAATGAAGCTACGTGTAATCTCTACCATCCCCCTCATACCGTCTGAGATGGATGTTCACTTGTTACTTATTAGGGCTCTACATACGGTGCAATTATGCTTTTAGCTAGTTAGTTTGGGCACATCCTGATGCGGTCGCAGTGCAAGACCCGTTCGTCCGACTCAGCTGAATGGATTCCATGAGGCAAGTTGTGTGAAGCTCTTCACGTAGAATCTAGGTCGGGAAAGATAAATTAATGGAAATGAGCTCAGCCAATCAGGACAGATGTTTGCGTTCGAGGCCAGGTCGAGACTGTTTAGAGAACAATGAATTATTCAAAACCATTTGTTACGTTTACAAACAAGAAAGAAGGAAATAATTAAACATTTTAATGTGTAAATTTAAAAAACGTATTTACGGTTACTTTTTGGGAAACAGTTTTTAAAGAAAATAAGAAGTCATCTTTGGAAAAGCATGTACCTCCGAGTACATTTAAATAGATCTCCATTGTCTTGCTCTTTGTACCCTTTTGGGGAGAGAAAGTCCGTACTTAGGTTTCTTTAGGCAGTTTTTTTTTCGTGTAATCACCATGTTTAATTCTCTTACAGGCACACATGGCAACTGTTGTTAAAATATGCTCTTAAAGACCAAATAAACAGGTTCGTTTGTCTTTAATTAAACTCATGATGGGGTGTTACCGCTTACTTTGTCGAACTAAGCGCAAAGCCCACTTAGCGGTAGCGAGACCAGGTAGGTTGTCTACAGGTCGCGCTTAGGTCTGCAAAGACGCGGAGGTATGCCGACCAGTCAAGCCAGTAGACCCTCACATACTGGTCCGTGATACCAAGCCTCTCTGATCCCCGACTATGAGTTACGACCTGGTTTGAATTCGTCGAGTAGTGGTTCTACATGCTGAACATTAGATAAATCCCAATTCAGCTTTATCTTTGCGCTACATATTCGAGGAGTAAGAGGCATTTGCTCTTCATCTACTTTTTTACCATTTTTAATGTCTTCGTTTCCTATGAAAGTTCATTGGAAAATTATTTTTTCTAAGGTATTTTTAAAATATCACTAGTAAGATATGTTGGGTGTCGGGATTATTGTACAGGAAAATGTTCTACTGTGAATCTTCCCCTTTTACTCTGCTTCCGTCACCACACAATGACATTCTAAAGCCACCATATATCTAAGACTCTTTGACATATTAAAAACGAATTGTTTATTTAAAAGAGTTTAAAATATTTTTAAATAATATTTTACCGAATTTTCAATTGTTGGTACATTTTTTAAAAGATATATTATAATTTTTTAAAAAAAATTTTTAATTTGAAAAATAAATAAACTACTTTTAAAAACTGATTTAAATTATTTTGCTTTTGTAAAATTACTAATTTTTTAAATATTATTTATAAAAAAATGTTTAAAAGTAAAATATGTAAAGAAATTTTCAGTAGAGTTTACCGAAAATTAAGACGTGTTTTTATTAAAAAATTAACAATTTTTACTTATTTTAAAGTTTTATTTAAGATGTGTTTACAACTTGCCACACATATTTACGTTTTTGAGAAACTGTAGATATTACTTTTCATAAGGAAACTATTGTCGCATTGCTTCACGTTTAGCAACGCAATCTCCTTATTTACATATTTCCTTCCTGTTAACTTTCACTCTATAGTAAACCATTACCATATTTACTTTCAGAATTTGCATTAACATTCTGCTAATAATTTACTTTTGTAGTTTAAAGCGATTGTTGTCCGCCCTTTTGCATATTTAAACAGGTTTCATAGAGATGAATGTAAACAGAGATAAATACAGTTGCACAAAGAGACGAGATAAAAACGGATTAAAAAGGTACATTGCTGGAATATTTATAGAGACAGGTCGCTCACATCTCGCCAGGGATTTTTCCATTACAATGTGTTAATGTTTTCTTATTAAGCATGCAGCTTTTAATAGCGTTATATTTACTGAATTTGATATACCTGAAAATACCTTACACATGCAACTATGTATATGCCAAACTGTTTTAGCTTAGTTTGTGATGTAAATTTAATAATTACTTAATAGTACTCACGGAATCACAAATAATAACCTATCGATGGAAAAGCGTTTTCTTGACATTAACTGAGAGCTGATGTCAGGGATTTTGAATACCCTAATTTCTAAATTTCGACTTCAATTTTGTAATTTACGTTTTGTCGTAGTTATCACTCACTGACAATGATGACATTGTCGTCGAAACGTGTTGAAGCCAATAAATTATGAATTATTTTGTTAGAAGTTATAAGTAAATTCTCTGGCAGGGTGGGGGTGACATCTGTGGAGTGGTTGCAGGAGGTTGTCTGACGGTATGGGTGGTTTCTGTGAGACGTTGTGAGTTGCTTCAGTAGGAGGTTGAGTGTCACATCTGTGGGAGGTTGTAGATGGATGCGATAGGAGATTGTGAGTGGATTCTGTGGGAAGGAGTGTGTGGTTTCTGTGGCAGGTTGTAGGTTGGTTTTGTGGGAAGTTGTGTACAGCGTCTGTAGTAAATTGTGGGTGACGTCTGTAGCAGGTTGTGTTTGGCGTCAATGAGGATTAAGGGTGGCGCCTGAGGGAGGTTGTATGAGTCTCCTATTGCTTTTGTGGGAGGTTGTAGGCAGCGTCTGTGGTAAATTTTGGGAGTACGTCTGTAGCAGGTTGTGTTTGGTATGTGTGAGAGTTATGGTTGGCGTCTGTTCGAAGTTGTTGGTGACGTCTGTGGGAGGTTGTTGGTGACGTCTGCGGGAGGTTGTAGGAGGCTTAGAAAGATGTGGAAAGATGTGGGTGGCTGTTATAGTTAGAAATAGTAAGTGAATATTTTATGACTTTATATTTAAAGATGGACCTATATATAATAAACATAAGAGACTAAATCTTTTTTATTGCGAATATTGAATCTGTGAATAGAACGCAATGGACATTCACTGAATTACAGCCTCAATTACTCTAGATAATGTGGTCTTGCACAATCGAAGACTCTGATAACCCGGACTATGTAAAAAAAATGGAAATCTGGTGAAAAGGATGAAAACGTGGTCAAAGATGTGAAATAAGCAATATTGTATTATTAAATGAAAAAATGACGTTCAAATACAAAATTTAAGTAAATACAAAATGAAAATACGTGCATTAGTTGAAAGCCTATTATTAAATAATATCCCTAAAGGCGAATGTGCTGTATATTTTTACTATCAGGGAACTCGGTGACTCGGAGTTCGGATAGTCAAAGCAGAGGTGTACTAACGTAATATGTTATGTATATTATTGATGAATCATGCGACCCCCCCCCTCCCGTAAAACAAAACAAAAATCCCAGTGATGAAAGATCTAAAGACGATCATTGAAAAGCTGTTAAATGACACTTTTAATTATCTATTGGCTTTATGGTGTGAACAAATTATATTCCGCCAATTAGCAGAGTGGCAATGTCTGTCTGCTTTATACGTTAGCTAAAAATACAAATTATAATCATATTTACCGAAGGCTAATCTGATCGTGTAGCTTGATGAAACAGTGAATATATCGAGAGCTTAGAGAAGAAACCTAACCCTTCCACAGCACACATTTGTCCTAGAGACCTAAGTGGATTATTTGCCTCTTTCTATCAACAATAAATCTGCTCTAAAAATCCCCACATGATGGAACAACATGATAGAGAATTGAATGAATTATATCGCTCTATACTTGAAGTTAATAGTACAAATATTTCATTAATTGAATACGACTCTCGTGAAATAAAAATATTTTTCCAAAAAGCATAATGGATTACTTCTATTGTGTAGAAGCGTTTAGTGGCGCGACATATATGAATATATTCTACAACTAAAATTAGCGAACGTTTTTTCATTTGAACTCTCCAATGTCTTCGAAATTTTATATTAGTTTTTTTAATTGTTTTAAAAATATAAAAAAAACAAACCCAACCTCGTAAATGGTTTTGAATTTCTAAACACTTGGGCTTAAAATGGTAATTAAATTATGTAAAATAGGTGGTGAAAGCTATTGTCTCTTGCATTTGTAAAGCTAATAAAAGTGGAATTTAATTCACTACACGTCAAATTTTTATTAATAATTTCAATTCACTTTATATTTACTCAAATCCATACCGATATAGTGAAGGAAATGGAGATGTCGATGTTAAACGATTTCTTGGCTTTCTTTATTAATTTTGCTTAATTATTCTCGTTCATACTCTTGGAAACTGCCCAAGTCCGTCCTAATTCTTTGTGTCAGTTGTTTAATGACAAAAAATTAATAATATTTCTTCTTTTAAAGTACTTTAAATTTTAAGTTAAAAACTAACTAATTACAGTGGTTGTAAGTGTTTTAAAAATTGACAAAATTAAATTGAGGTATGTATGTAGTTTATTCGCTCCTATTTGCTTGGTTATATTCGTACAGATAATATTAGCGATAACTCTTTTGGTTTAGGTTTATTTAGGTATTGTTTTGCAACATTGAAATTATGCAGTGAAATAGGTAGAAGAATAAGTTGTAACTAATATGCCTTATTTATACAGACATATTTATGATTCCCGTTTGCACATGTCTCCCGTTTTTTTTTTTTAATTTTGGGGTTACGAAGAGCAAAACTGGTCGTTTCAAAATAATTGATGTTTTCGTATCACGTCATCAAGATTATTGAAATGATAGTTTGTATCCCATTAATAATCTTTTCTGCCAATAAAGATTTAAATCAGTGAAAATTATTTTTCCTTATTAAAAATATTTCGCTTGTAAACTAAAGCGAAACATGGAAATGTTTGAAAAATGAACAAACGTTGTTTTGTATATTACCAGTTTTAAAATTACTCCAAATAAAATAGTTAAATAAAACATATTACCTTAGGAACATTAATAAATCTACGTTAAATTTGATATAAGTTCCGCCCCTTCCTCTTGCCAAATTTATACAGCCTAATTGTCACATTGACCAAATTGACAAAATTAAAGTCAAATATTTATGTAGTTTATTCGCTCCTGATTGTTTGGTTACTTTGGTACAGATAATTTTCGCTATAACTCTTTTGTTTTAAATTTATTTGGGTATCGTTTTGCAACATTAAAATTACGCAGTGAAATAGATGTAAAAATAGGTTGTAACTAATTTGTTTCAGATATTCAGACCTATTTATGACTTCCGTGAGGACATAGACCTTTGAGCACAGACTGTACAGTTTATAGCATTAAGATAAAATATTTGTTACAGCATATTAGTAACTGTTAAAATAAATGCGTTATTCCAGCGAAAAGTTTAGTTTTATTGCTTTAAAATATCCAACGGGTTAATTTATTTTTAAAATTTGTCTAATAATATAAATTCAAAAATAAATATTACATTTTCATATTTCTATATTAAACTACTGTTATAAATTTCGCTTTAGAAAACCTGAGAGAAAGAGAAATTTTTCTCACGACCTATTGTTGAGATATTTTCAATAAATATTGCATATCATTTATTTGTACCACTTCTAAAATCAAAATAGTTCCTTAAACTTTAAGCTTTAGGCGCGCCTAGTAATTCTGACTTAAGATTGTAAAACTACGACGTCACATAAAACGTCCCATTTCGGTAAGACGAATATTCTCTAAAGGAATGTTGTTACAGCTGTTTCAGTCGTTATTTTAAGGTTATGTTATGAAATGCAATTTCTTATATATTCAGAAAAACTTAATATTTTATTAAATCGTTTAATAACCCTTGATAGGTTCGTGGGGCATTTAAATACCACAATTACATTTTACTTTTCCTAAAAAAATTGCAGAGAACATATGCAAAATTTATATACCCTGTTGTTTTTACATTTAAAAAAGTGAAAAATCCAGATTTTGAGAGGAATCTCAAAAGTGGTTGAGTACTGCCCTTGAAAGGGATAACGTAGAAAGCGGTATTTATAAGTTGAAGTTCTGTTACACTCCTAATAATGTATTGTATATTAACAGCAAGTCAAAGAATGTCTAGGACGAAGTAAATTGCTTCTTAATGCGTAACGATCAAAATAGTCATTTAATTTACGATTTGTGTTATATTTACTGGGTTATTTGAATAGGGCCTAATTAATTAAATTTAATAGATAAATTAAGAAATATAATAAATTGTAAATCTTAAATTTATAAATCCATATTTAAGTATAAAATATTATAAGTAAGGTTAAGCTACGTTTTGTCTGCCATGAGTTTTGTACATGTTAGGAACAGATACGTTACTACAAGCAATTAGAGCATACAGTAAATATGAGGGAAATTGAACTGTTTGTCATTATTGTTTATGTTTTTATCTACTACGAAATGACTTAATTATTTTAAACTTATATCTAGGAATAAGAAGTTTCCACTTTGCCCATGTGTGCCTTACACACAACGAGATTTTAAAATATTTTGTAGATATTTGTACGAACAAACATTCTGTAGATCTGTATAACTCTTAGACATCAGTAGGTTAACTAAATTTTTAATCATTTTAAATGGTAAAAAATAAGAGAAACTACCTAAATTTCTGTACGTTGTTTATTTATTGCCTTGTGTTTATACTAAAGTAAAGTAATGAATTTGCATATGATGCACCAACCATCAAACCTTTCTGGAAATTTCACACATTATAAAATTTACTCAAACAAAACAATTCTACGGGATAATAGAAACTCGCAAGGGAGAGTTGTCCATGTTAAACGACCCCCTTTGATTTCGTTATTATTCTTGCTAAATTACCCCTATTCTCCCTCATTGGAAGATTTCCAAATCTATCTGACTGCGTCGTGGCACAGTTTTATTTGTCTCAATTATTGCTTTCTTCTTTTAAAAAATATTAGTTATTTATTAAGGCTCCATTTTTGATGAAAAGATTTTAAATTTCATAAATAAAATGTAATTTGGTTTTCGACATCTAAACTAATCTTTCTGAAAATAAAGTAACAACTTTTCAGCAAGATGTCAGACAATTACATGAACATTTAAAAATAAAGAGGAACAAAAACACAAAAAACAACCCTAAAACTTAGTTCCATACACTGGTATGCCTTAGATTTTGTAACCTAAATAGTCCCTTGGTTGGGAAATGTGCAATCTGAAGACACATAAACATTGGATACGTTGCTTTTATGCAGTATGTTCCAGTGTAAACTGTTATCATGGACATGCAAAAAAGAAAGGGATGTAATCTCTCAGACTGTACGACTTGTATTTATTGCCTTCTGAGGGGTCTGGTGACGTCAGGAGGGACATTTGAGGAATTCTAGGGTTATTCGTTATTTATTTAACATTTTTGAGGAGTTGGTTTATTTTTCCAGCCGTCAATTAGTTTTCTTGACGGATACTAGCAATATTTAGATCGTCAGTGACTTCCTTTGTGTAACAGGTTGTCGTTAGGATGATCCTGGCGTAAAGAATGACTCCCTGGTTTCTTATATCATAACGTTTATCGCTAATTATATAATGTCTATGGATTTTACTGTCAGCCAAA
The DNA here is from genome assembly GCA_036971475.1 of Prosapia bicincta. Taxonomy (NCBI): domain Eukaryota; kingdom Metazoa; phylum Arthropoda; class Insecta; order Hemiptera; family Cercopidae; genus Prosapia; species Prosapia bicincta. The sequence goes on along the minus strand of JBAIZL010000003.1, from coordinate 90,192,986 downwards.
CTTTTAATATTAATCGAATTAACGACTAGCGAACTTAAAATTTAGCATAAGGATATGGAAAACTTACTGAGGCAGAACGTTTTCGATCGTACGAGGCGTTCTTAGTCACAATCGTCGTTAACTAATTTAGTAATAATATTATAACAGTTTCTTTTCCGTCACGGGTAATAGTAACGTGTTCTGTGACAGCATGGGCTTTCTTTTCCATCGATATTTGGTTGCAGTAGTGGCATCAGCGTAGAGTGTTATCATATGATCCTATCAAGCACTTGTATTGAGCAGTCAATGAAATTTGAGGAGTAAATCGTTTAAGGATAGCCTAAGCTTAAGTTTCCCAGACGTCCTGTTACCCCAACTATCCTTCTAAACGCTCTAGATTCTCACATTATGGCAGATTAGTAACTAACATGCTACTGTTTGAATATTATTTTTATGAATTTATTTTTTATGATAGTTGTGTCACATATTCAAACATGTAGGTAAGGAAATGTCATCATATGCAAAAGCGTCAAGGGGTGGGTCAGTAGACAGTGTCTGAGTGGACAAACGTCGACGAAGGGATTAATTTCATAGCAAAAGCTAATTTGGAAAATTAAAGGTAGACGATAGACAGTTTTTGATGAAGTAACGTATTTGAAAACGTATAAAAATTGCTTGATTGGACCGAAGGAAAAACCGGATCATTAATGGGTTGAAGTGTTTCACATTTTCATACAAAAAATTTACCAGTCAACAACAAAAAGCCATAGTTTCATTTTTCTTCATTTACCAGAAACACATGACCTGATGTTAGTAGCACTCACTATTATAAAATGTATTTGGAAAGAGGACGAATGTCAACTTACAATTAACACCTTTAAATCTATGCTACAGGGTAAATGTAATTTTAGAATTTCTTGTGATCAGTTTCTACGGTTGTTGCAACAAAAACCAGACACTAGAAAGAAAATTTACACATCAGAGAAATACACTAATAATTTACCAAGTATATGTAGTTTGTGTACTATCAAAGTATCTAATTTTTATATTTTGTCAGTGTTTCTTTTGCTTCAGTGAACAATGTATTCACAAATTATATATAATAATTAGACTATAATTATATATATTTTCCATGTATTATCTTCCTATGGAGAAAAACACAATACCAAATTAATAAAATTACATTTTTTGTGCCTTATAAACTTGATGAGTTTATTAATTTATGACCTATTATTATTACGAATTTGTTTAACGAATATGCGAAAGATGCACCTAGTGACCCTTGCGTCCATGGTGAAATGTGCAAAAGTTGTGCCCAAGTAACCCCTAACATACCTGCCTTTGGGAGACCCACATTATTTCCTGTATTAATTATGACAACACCCTCTATGATTCCCATCACACTTTCCCGCCCAGGCTTAGGACTGGCTAAGTGATGGACAAACAATTACTCCATTATTTTGGAAAACTAGTTTTCTATTATTTAGGCGTGTTTAAAACCAGCTAAAGGAGTCGTCATTTTTATATTTTTTTACTTTTTTAAATTGTAGTATGTCATGGTAATTTCTTTTTATTTTGTAATTCATTCTCATTAATCTCTATTTGTTTTTTGTGATGAACTTAGTACAATTTAGAAATACTGTCGTATTTTTTACCATTCTTCAGTTTTAACTTAGTTTAATTTTTGTAACGATGTCAGAATGCAACGCCACGTCCTTATGTCACCAGTTACTTCTTACTTCTTGATCGTTTTATTAATTCTCTCGTTCAGTTTTGTATATGTGCATTCCTTTCTCTTCGCTCCAACGTTTAATTGCATATTTACCTATACACAGGCTGCATTTTCCGCTTCAGTTTTGAAACAACTAATCCATTCTTTAGTTCGAGGATTAGGTCAGCAAAGGGTGGTGTTCAGTTGGTTGTTCCATCCTTCATTTGGGCCAATCGCTTTGCTGGGGAATTCAATTTCATACTTCCAAAAGCCCACAGAGAGTATTGTCTCGTTTTGATCCTCTAGAAATTTGTTCACCTTATCTATGCAGTGTCCATCAGGACCTGAAGTAATATACGTCATTGACGATAAAGCTTGCGGTCCGTATAAAGAGAAGACCTATAACATGAACCACTAGACAGAGCGAGGGTTAAAAGTATAATGTAGGTAATTTCCGGCATTTTCAGGTTTTGTCTAAAGAAAGCAATAGACAAGAAGTTCAAAAGGATGTGGCTAGATCACTTCAAATGACGTCACTTTCTGTGATAGCACTTTTATCCTGTTATCTGAGCGCGCTGTTACCGGAAACGGAATGCTGGTTCTACAGACGGATGTACGTAATGTTTATTACATTTAATGATTGACTTGCTCCGGAAATTGTTCCCACGATCAGTGGTCAGGAGTCTCGTCTACTCAGCCCAAGGGTTTAACGTGTCTTATCAACAATAATTTTATTATAGGTGTTTTTACTGGACGGTTGTTTCTAGAATCTCTTTGAAGCTATTCGTGGCAAACGGCGGAATCAAGAAAAAAGGAAATATGTGAAATTGAAGTTTTTTTAATTTTTGAAGCTAGTAAAAGTGGCTCGAGTTTTGGAGGGGTTTACTTAAACCAATCTGAATTCTTTCCTTTAGTAATAAAACGAGGTTTTAGTGGAGAACTTTGCTAGATATGATTGTTGACTGCGAATTTTGTCAACTCCTTAAGACTTCCTATTACTAAAACAATACTATTTTGGTTTTGACTGTCCGCCTAAAGCAGGCTGGTAACTTAATCCCCTTCCAGGTTTTTCTAGTTATTTTGAGGCTACGAAGGAAAAAAAACTGGTTTATTAAAAACAATTGAGTTTTTGTATGACGTCATTAAGATTTTGAAAAGCTTATTCGTTTTCTATTATGAATCGTTTCTGGCAATAAAGTTGTAAAACTGGGAAAAATATTTGACTTTATTAAAACATATTTTTTCAAAAATTTCTAGTCTATAGCGAAACATGAAAATAGCTGTAAACATTTGAAATATAAGGATTTTTTTATTACCTGTAAAAAATTACTGTAATTAAAGTAGTAATTATAGTTAAATAAAACAAATGTTCGACCCATTACCTTTAAGAACAGTATTAAATCTACGTTTAATTTGGTATAAGCTCCGCCCCCTCCTCTTGCCAAATTTATACAGCCTAATTGTCACATTGCGCACAGATGCTACTGAGCTGATTTCCACGATAGCTCCTATGGTGATTTAAAGGGAATATTTTGTTACCGAGTTTCTTAGCCATTGCAGAGAGCTTGTTAATGGCTGTTATTTGTCCGAAACCAGTCTTAATTATTCAACATTTTTTAGAATAAACGTTTACATCTCTTTCGTGAAACTTAGAAGTGTTTCTTTAAGTGCAAAATTACAGTAAAATGCTGAGAAGTAATTGATGATATTCACAGTTGTTGGAGGTGCAGATACAAATTATTTTATTTGAATTTTTGTGGTAATTTACTTAAATTACATAAAACACATGCATTAGTTTATATTATTTGTTGAATGACATTATCCCGAGGATTTTGAACATCCCATATGAAACCAAAAGAACAGAAACTCATTAAAAAAAAAGGATCTATGTGTAGTCTCAACCATCCCCATCATCCCGTCTGAGATGCATGTTTCCATGTTGCTTATTAGGGCTCTACATATGGTGCAATTATGCTTTTAGCAAGTTAATTTGGGCACATCCTGATGCGGTCGCAGTGCAAGACCCGTTCGTCCGAGTCAGCAGAATGGATTTCATGGGGCAAGTTGTGTAAAGCTCTTCACGTAAAAAGCTAGGTCGGGAAAGATAAATGAATGGAAATGAGCTCAGCCAATCAGGACAGATGTTTGCGTTCGCGACCAGCTCGAGACTGTTTAGAGAACAATGAATTATTCAAAACCACTTTGTCACGTTCCCGAGCAAGAAGGAAGGAAATCTTTAAAAATATTAAACAAGTAAATTTTAAAAACGTAATAACGGCGACTTAGGGGAAGGGAGAAGAGCGTCTAATTTGGGTAACTTTCTCCAGCTTTACTTCATGTGTTCACCCTCTTTCTTTATTTATTCGCTTACAAGCCCCTATGGCAACTGTCTCTAAATAATGTCCTTAAAGACCTAGCATTTAGGGTGAGCCTGTCTCAAGATAAATCCAAGCTGGGGATGTGTTATTACGTCGTTTATAAATATACACTTAATACATACTTACATACATATACATAAGCTTAAATATACACAGATATACTTAAATGTAAACATATTTACTTAATTTTTCTCAATACATACTTAATATACACAGATATACTTGAATATACACAAATATGCTTAAATATACACATATAGTTTTATACCTAAATATACACAAATATACTTTAATATACACAGATATCTAAACATATACATTTATACTTAAATACACTCAATTGAAACTTGAATATACACAGATATACATACATATGCCTAAATATACACATACATAACTAAATATACATAGATATAGTCAAATATAAATATACCTAAGTACACCTAACACATACTTAAATATACACAGATATTCTTGAATATACACATACAAACCTAAATACACAGAAATAGACTTTAATACACAAAATACATACTTACATATTCAAAATATATTTAAATATACACATATATACTTAAATATATAAAAAAGTACTTACATATAAACACGTAAATATAAATATACACAGATATACATTCACGTAGGAATAGTTTAATATACACCGATATATCTAGATATACACAGATGCACGTGAATACACACACAGATACACTTGAAACACCCACAGAAATACTCACGAATACACATATATACCTAAATATACACAGATATTCTTAAATATGAACCTCTATACTTAAACATACTCAGATATACCTAAATAGGCACAGATATACTTGAATATACACAGCTATACTTAAATATACACATATCTACTTACATATACAAAATGTTTAGTTCAACATACACAGACCACCCTCGAATACAGCCAGAAATACTTTAAAATATAAGCAGATATGCCTAAATACACACAAAGATACGGTAATAAACCAAAAGCCAACTATGAGTGTTTGAACGTACTTTGCAGAACTAACCACAAGCCTTATACGAGGCCTCGTATTAGACCCCTTCATACCGAACCGTGGTACCAAGACACCCTAACCATTGACTCGGGAGTCACGAGTTTTAATATGATTCGCTAGTAGTGGTTATAAATGCAGGTGGTTTAACGAAAATTAATAAATTATGCCGTTAAAAAAATTAACAATTGTTACTTATTTTAAAGATTTATGTAGTCACGGATATTTACGTATTTGAGAAACTGTACATATCAGTTTTCATAAGGAAACTTCTCCTTATTTACATATTTCCTTCCTCTTAACTTTCACTCTATAGTAAACCATTACCATATTTACATATTTACTTTCAGAATTTGCATTAACATTCTGCTAATAATTTACTTTTGTAGCTTAAAGCGATTGTTGTCCGCCCTTTTGCATATTTAAACAGGTTTCACAGAGATGAATGTAAACAGAGATAAATATAGTTGCACAAAGAGTCGAGATAAAGCGGATTAAAAAGGTACATTGTTGTAATATTTATAGAGACAGGTCGCTCACATCTCGCCAGGGATTTTCCCGTTACAATGTGTTAATGTTTTCTCATTAAGCATGCAGCTTTTAATAGCCTCACATTTCCTGAATTTGATATCCCTGAAAATATTTTATACATGCAACTATGTATATACCAAACTGTTTTAGCTTAGTTTGCGAAGTAAATTTAATGATTAATTAATAGTACTCACGGAATTACAAATAATAACCTATTGATGGAAAAGCGTTTTCTTTACATTAACTGAGATCTGACATATCGGTATGTCAGTAAATTTTAATTACTATGATAACTAATTTTCGACTATAATGTGTTATCTATATTTAGTA
>JBAIZL010000003.1:90087041-90182041 GCA_036971475.1 Prosapia bicincta | reverse complement strand
ATGTATATGTATAGCCTCGCGGTTTTACATGAAACAGGGCACACAAAAACAGTTTTTTTAAAATTATGTGTTCTCCAATAAATTCTAAATTCTCTAACGTAAGCTAACCGGTTGATCAATAAACTCTTTCTACCTTGGTTTACAGCACATATTTTTAATTACAGCACACAAAAACGACGATATCTTTTCTTTCAAGCATTAAACTGTCGTTAGTAAACTTTATTGTTTTAAAAATCTTAAGCCCATCCTAATTCTTCATCCTGATATTGTAATATAGCTAGTATACCATCGTGCTCTAGTATTTACCATAATTTTTATAAATTTGAGAAACAAATATGTGTTTTATCAATATTATTTTTCAGTCGCAACGCCGAGTTTTAAAATTATTTCGTGTTCCCAAGTAGGCTACGATCTACAATGCGAAGGTGCAAATTTGTTTTACAATGATCAATATAAACGTCTAGACAACATTCAATTTACCATATGGAGTCTTTGGTTCAGAGTCATCGTGATATATCAGAAAAAAGTTTGAAAAACTGATCGAAATTAATTTCATGACCCTACCTAACCTAAATTAATCCAACTAATTATAACCTAATAATTAGAATACTAAACAAACTGTCAATAGCTCTCTTACTCGGACATATTTTCAGTTTATGCAATATAAATTGTGTTGTGATGATTTATAAAATAAACGTTGTGTTAGCTTTTTTAGAAAATGTGTCTTCATGGTTCTCTTAGTCGAAACGAAATGAAATGTTATTACTTTCATTTTCATATAGTCTCTCGACACATTTAACATTTTCTACAATAAAATGCTTGATTCAATATTTTTATTGTGGCTGGAAATATTATTATTGTGATATTTTCGTTTAGCAAATGGTAATTAGAAATCATTCAGTAATGTGTGGATGATTGTAAAATCGAAAACAAAATAATATATTACGCCTAAAATAACAAAAGGTTGCACATTTTCGTTATTGCTGTTTTTAAAATAAAATTAGTGACTTTTTGAATGGTCTTCATCACTTAATAGTCATTTTTGGCCTTTACGAGGATTAATCGAGGTATCTTGATTCCTCCAAAGGATACTGCAAGACTGTTTGCATTTTCGTTATTGCTGTTTTTAAAATAAAATTAGTGACTTTTTGAATGGTCTTCATCACTTAATAGTCATTTTTTGTCCTTTACGAGGATTAACCGAGGTATCTTGATTCTCCCAAAGGATACTGCAAGTCTGTTTCCCTCTCCCTCTATTGTTTCTCCTCCTTCCAACCCTTTCCATTTGAGGGTATAAAAGCTTTTGTTATAATTACGAGATCAAAAGCGAAGTGATTTCTCTTCTAAAAGGAATTTTTAATTGGAACATACCCATAATCATCATTTATTTGTGTTCAGGGGAAAGTGTTTTAATATTGTGTGCGAGCAAAGGTGGTGATGGTGGGGGGTTGTTGCTAAGGCACTCCAACAGAAAGTAAAAGGAAAGCTTTTAAACTGAGCCTTGGCTCCACGTGTGAAGCGAATAGCCAGCAATCAAGCAAAGGGGTTTGAGCTTTTGTAAGTGAAACAGAGACGAAAGGTTTTCATTTTTCTATGACCTCGGAAATATGTTCTTTCAAAATAATTTTATCAATTTAGCCCCTACTTTGTTTCAAAAAGTTTTAAATATCACGGAAAGGGGCTTTTACTGCATCTTGAATATAGAAGCAGAAAAGTCTTATAAAACGTATTTTTGAAAGCTATATTATACAAAGCTAAACAGAAACAAACCTTGGGGGAAATATTTTGAATAGTTTTTAAGAAATATTTTTATAATTTTCGAAACTTTGTCTGATTACCCTTACGTTTGAAAAAAACCATTAATTAAGAATGTGTTTTTTGTATGGCTTATACGGAAAATATCAGGTTATATGGCTTTTATAGACACTCAAGGGTAGAGAAGGGTAACACATTAAATACTCCCAAAACCGTTAATATGGAGGGGGCTACTAATGAAGGGCTTTCGAAATTCTCACGAGTTGAACCCACTCTTTAGAGGCAAACGTGCACACACACACACACACACACACACACACACACACACACACACACACACATGAAGGTACGTACAAGGTTTGTACATAAAGGTTGTGCAAGTACTTGTATCAAAGGGTTTGAATTGTGTATTAATGATAGTTGCGCTACTGTGCTCTCCCCTGTTTCTGCACCTGTTATTGTGACAATATTTTCACCATTACTTCCATACTCTAGGTGCAATCGTCGGGGTGAAACTTAATGTTAACATAGATGGTCCAAGCAATTTCAACATTTGAAAATAGAATTAATATACTTACTTACTTCTCAAAATACGGAAATAAATTCTGCCAATTATTTTTGTTACATTAAGCTTAGTTATAAAAATGTAATCTATTTTACAAAAATTTACAATAGACTGAAATTTGCTATATGTTTTCAATTGTAAATTTATCCTCATGTTTTGTTTAAACATAACATAATATATTTAAGTAATAAATTTTAAGTAACAGTCAACCTCTTTAGAGCTTCTAATATTTAAACTAAAAAATGGCAAGGGTAGAGTCTTTATGCAGGGCCGCCAAAAACGAAAATGAAATTATCAACAATAAAGACGTATCTGCATAGCTTCCGCCCTTTGCCAATAATGTTAGAGAACCGTCGCGAAGCACGTGACCTCGCTGTACGTGCGCAGCAAGTTAGGTATTTACATGTGTAGAATATTTTCCTTCCTTTTTGTCCTGTTTGGCAAAACTTGGTTTATTTCAGACCCAATGCCATTTCAGTATATCCTCAGGTTTCCTCTAAGTTTTCCATTCATTTTACCTGTCCTGACTACGGAGGCCGAATGTAATGCGTATAGAGATATTAAATTTACTTTTAAAACTTTATTCGTCAATAAAAAAATAAGCATTAAAATAGCAATATCTCTTTACTTTGGTAACTACAAGTTCACAGTTATCCTATATATTTTGTATGTTTAAAGGTGATCAGATATTACTACTGCTATCCCCTAGGAAGGTTGGGAGCTTGTAGGACTACAACAGGTAAATAAACTTCTGTTATAAGGCATAAAGGTCGTGGCACGTGTGCAAGATCCCTCACCTGGACTATACCTGGTTTCTACCGGAGTCCCATGAGGTAAAAGCTTAGACAATGGTTTCTACAACATGACCTGTCCTGACCTAACCTAACTAAACCTACCATGACCTGACATTACTTAACATAAATTGATATTTACCCACTATACGCCCTTTTTTAAGAAGAGGGATAGAGAAAGGGAGATGGAATTAGGTCGGATTATTAAAAGACTCAATTATGCCCTTTACGTCCAAGTTTGACAAAAAATATTCAGTTATATTTAAACATTGTTAGTAAAAAGTTTAAAGAAAAAGTTTTTAAAGTAAATATTTTGTTAAATTACGAGCAACAATGTAACTCCAACTGCATTACGCCTATGAATTAAAATAATCCTACTAAATTTTAAAAAAATCTGAAGTTATCATGTAAATTAGAATATATTATAAACGCCCAAGGTCCTTATTCCTTCTCCCTAAATCGCTTACACTTTGACCTTATAATCTAATACACCCTTTTAAAAATATTGACTTTTTTATTAAACAAATTAACGACTTGTGAGCTTACAATTGATTAAAAGATCTTAAAATACTAATAATCTGTGGTACATAATACTTTAGTATTATAATAGACCGAGAGAGAATAATTATTCTTTTGGTTTGTAATTCGAGTTATAAAGTTATGACCACGTACGAAGTTCGATCGCACTAAGCCATCTTCACCAGACTGCTCACAATATACCTAAATTGTTAACTAAAATCTAAATTTTCGCGGACCGTATAAACAATAAAATCAATGAAATTATGAGTGTTTATTTTACAATAATACACTTTACATACTGAAGTTGTCACCCCTATCGAACTCAACTGTGTCAGGGCAATGTTGCCAGCTGATTGTGTACACAACACCCTCCCCAAGGAAATAGCAAGGCTCTAGGACATATCGGATTAGTAGTGGTTGGTGCTATGCGCAATGTTAAAAACGTTATTAGCAACAACTGCTTCCTAAAAATAATGTTTTACATCGTATTTTAATACATTAATTTTGTTTAATGCTTAAAGTATGAATTTTCCGCTATTAGGTTATTACCTCTGTTTAGGCTACATTTTATTAGTTTGTAATATTAGATGAATACATTTACGTCCATAATGTATACACTCTTTTACAATGTATCTTGCAGCAATATTATTTTTACTAAGCAACAACGCTACGAGTATTGTTATCCGACTGAAAATGGTGGAATTGTTTTTGAAACTTACTCCACGAAAGTTTTGCTCCATAGCCATAACATTCTCTCATAACATTGTGCTAGTTCGGTCCATTTTTTTTCATGTGGAATTCATGTCAGCTGGTTTCCGTTTTTCATCTTTTTATAATTTTATATCCTTACTTATATAAGGGAGTAAAGCAGAAAATTATGAAGATTAAATTAAATTTGCGTCACTGTCAGTATAAGTTTTCTTAGTATCAGGCATGAGGGACACGTAACCCCACTAAAGTTGTATAAGTATACCGGGACTACTTAAGCTTAACTCAATATAGGTTGATGAGCTTTGATCGGATGTTATTTCTTAAAATCGGAACAGAAACAAAGCCTCGCGAAACACTTGTTGCTACGGTAAGCTACCACGCGTTTCCATAGATAAAAGAGTTGTTTTGCATAAATATTTTCTGCACCATTAATTTCCTGTTTTTTTACAAAGACCATAATAAATATAATTTTAATTTATTTAATTACGAAAAAAATATCCTAGTATTCTTTTAATATATAAATATTTGAAATTATATTATGAAATTATTATTTTGTGTACAGTGTAATGTAGCTGTGTTTACTATGTGCTGATTCCTTGACATTGAAAAGTAATTAAATAATTAAGTATTATTTGAGAGTTTAAGTTGAGTTTATAATTGCTAGTTAAATTTTCTGTTTTTGTCCAGATTTCTATTAAGATTTAATAGCTTAAACCGGAAAGCCTTGTATCAAAAAGTACAATTTCTTAATTTCTGTAATGGTAAAACACAAATTTAAATATACGGTTTAGGATTAATGACAGTAAATAATAAACCTATTATTATTATTATTATTATTAATGTTGTAATAATACAATTTAGTAAGTTACATACTTTTACTGTAACTTACATTTGACTAGATGTCATTTCTTACATTCTTTTCCATTCATCTAGTCTCCTATAAAAACATGTATTGTTTTCAAACAAAACAAATATATTCTGAAAAATGTAGAGGTAATCATAACAATATAGAAGTACAACATACGTTAAATAACTATGAAGATGAGCGCAGTTTGGAAGAGACAATAATTCGGAAGTTAATAATGTTACATAATACAAAAACTAAAAATACCATTCCATAAACAATCAGATTCCAGTTCCCCAGGATATCTGAAGGGGGTGGTGGAGACAAACAGTGGAATGTACTCCAACATATATGTAAATATTTCTATACAACCCCTTACTAGTAAAAACACATAGAAATTATATTATACTCATCCACGTTTCGACAACAAAAACGTCCTCAGTGGCCTTGTGAGGAAAAAAAAACACTGAAGAAAACTACTTGTATTTTGTTAAGATTGAGAGTAAAATCGTATTCGTATATAATGGTTTTAGAAATTTAAAGCTTGTTTTAAAAATCACCAAAAAATTTTTTAAAAAATCGATACTTCATAACTTTAAGGGTTCTCTACCCTTGTATCTATTTGTGTGGTAAATGAAATGAATAAATAATTCGATTTTTCAGGGTGGCGCACATTAACGCATTCCCGAAAATAAAATGCAGCACAATTAAAATGATTTTGTTTATTTACTTTATAACTTGGATTATTATAACAATTTACGAATACCAATTATTATTTTATTCTATAGTCTAATATTGTCTCGTTATTACATGATATGTTGAAAATTATCACCGTCAGCTTGTACACATAAGGTATAGCGTTGTAGCATATTCTGAAACACACTGGAGTTTCAGAGCTGTTAAGATGCGTATGACGTTCGTGATCGAGATATTTAGGTCTTCAATGGTTTTTGGACTGCTGGGGTATACTTTATTCTTCTAATTTTCCCATGAGTAATAATCACACGGGGACAAACCCGGTGATCGCAGTGTCCATAAGCCTGAAGGGATTTCCCCATGATTCGGCATAAACATTATAAAATCTCGTCCAGGTTACGGGGGTACTTTCATGTACACCACCTTGTAGCTGTGGTCTCTAAAACGGGTCTGTGCAGCGTGAACGGTGAAACCAAAAATCTCGTATTCTGATTGGCTGAGCCCATTTTCATTGATATATCTCTCCAACTTAGATTTTATCTAAAGCTTTTGCACAGATCGGCATTCGGGCCCCTTCAGGTGCCAACCTGTGTTCAACCCATGATACTAAATATGAGCATAATTGCATCTGTTGTATGCAGACCTTTAATTGACAACAATTAGCAACAATTAAACAGTCGTCTTGGGCTGGAGAGGAGTTGGGTGAAATTAGACGTAATGTCTTTTGGCCTTTGTTGTTGTGCTGTCATTGTAGTCACTGATTAGGCTCAGAAGCATCGTAACACACTAAAGAATTTTGTCTGAAGATGAATTCTTTATTTCTTGTGTGGAGTGTTTGTGGCTATAATTGTTAGAAGAGAACGAGTGTAGAAGAATGTTTTGGCTATTGAAGAATTCATATATCTAATACTTTTCTACGAATACTATACATTTTTTTCTTATCTGCTAGTGAAAATAGATTTGTGGGTAAACACATTTCATTGTTATAGTTGTTCTTATAATATTTATGACGTAAAATAATGAAAGTCAAACTAAGTAAAATACGAACAAAAAATTCTCCCACTTGAATTTATGCAACACTGTAAGTGACTAATGCAAGTTGAAGAAATAAACGAGAGAGAAAGAAAATCGTTTGACTAAAAACTATAAAACTTTGAAAACAGATTAAGTGTTATCGATACTTTCAAGAAAGGGCAATTAAATTGATATAACACACAATGAGTCTGGCCAAAGTGGCAACAAAAAAAAGTTAAACATGTAAATGAAGGAATGAAATAGAACACTGGTCAGATAGGAGTTTACAATGAGATGTAATACAAGAAATTCTACAGATGTAAAAGGTTGACATTCACATTTAAGAATTTTAACAAAGAGAAAAAATAATCTCTGAATCATAGAAGAGAAGCATATTGTTAAGAAAATAAAAGGAGAAAGGATTAAATTTAAAAAAAGCATTGTTTTAATTTTTTCTGTTTTAGTTCGATAAATAGAAAATAAAAAAGTACGATTAAGAGAATGTAAAAGTTTAATGATGACTTCTCAAATGGAAAGCAGGCAGTGATGAGCTGTGAAGACACGAGCAATGATATCTTTACGTTACCAAGTAGTAGGTGATATTCTAATCTCGAAAATAGTCTCACCTATTCAAGCACTTTTGGTATATAGTTAGAGACTGCTGCACCCCTTGACACCCTTTCTATTGTTTGAACACCTTTTAACAGTTCTGGTAATGACATTAACTTCAATACATATTGTTATTTATTATTTGGTAAACATAAACGTTTTTTACAACAAAAATGCAACCTATGATAAAAAAAAATAATTTCCTCTAAATTACGAAGACCTATTAAAATAGAGAGAGGGAGCATTGTAGTAGGTTCTCAAAAGTTGAAAATGCTTCTTTTCTTACCCGGCTCTGAAATTACTCCTCGTAAGAGGGAATGGAGCCATATTCGTGAGGGCATGCGCAAGCAAAATTAGCATTCTCTTCTTTCCACTCCTTAACTTTTCTTGAAATACGATATAAAGCAAACAAAAAAAGAAGTTGAAAATAAATAAGTTTCACTAGGAAAATCCTGTTAGAGACCCCTTGAGCAATCATTGTTGGTTATAGCTCAATGTGAACGCGTTTGCAAGAAATGTATCTTTAAACTGCCAGGTTTTATTACTTAATTTAATGAGAGGTTCTACAAGACTGACATATGAAGTAAAAAAAAATGTTAATAACTATGTTAAATACATAAAAAAACACACACACAAATAATATAGAGAAATAATGTGGTAGTCAATGAGACTGGCAGACAGAAGTGAATAATTTTATGAAAGAAAATAGTCAATAGAGGTTTTACTACAGTTAAATAATGTAGTTAATAACAAAAGAATGTAGTTTATAGAAACGTTTTGAGTTTTCACTCAATACAATTTTATTTAACGAATTAAGTTAAAATTGGTTCTTAAAAAACACCCGATCTTGATATTTATTTCAAGATATCAACCATGAAAGAAATTTGTTTTCAAAACTGTTGTACAAATATATATTTTAAACCCTTAAAATGAATTATTCGTTAGTAAGATTTAATGAAATATAATTAATAATATTTATTAACAGATAAAAATGACTGACTAGTGAAATTTTTACTCATTAATGAACAGTAAATAAAGTAACATAACCTACGTTTTAAGAAAGGAGTTCCACTATATTACCTATAATAACGTAAAAGTAAGAAGGTTAGGTTAGGTAATGATAAACTTCGTTAAGGTTATTTAGGTTAGGTTGGCTTGGGTTCGATTAGATTAGGCTAGGTAAAGTTATAAAATGGAATATTGTGTGTAATAATCGGTTATCACTTAATTTAAGCAAAAATAGTTGTATACAGCACAGATACACAGCTATATAGCTATCCCAGCGTTTGAGGATCTTAAGGTAAAACTTTCCCTAAAAGAAGTATTCATTTGAAAAATGTGATTAAGAAACAATTAGAAATATAGCTCATACATTTCATTATTTCTTTAACATATATTTTGAATTAATATTTTGTTCGTATCGGTTTTTTAATGTTTAAGGTATTTGTTTAATGTGTATTTATACGACAATTATAAATGAATGATTTTTTCCGGAAGCTCACATATATTGTACTCGTTACCTACCCTAATATAACCTTCCCTTTCTAAAATGTATTTTTAACTAAAGTTTATTATTAGTCATTCATGTTGCAATATGAAATGAAAGAAAGACGTGAGCGGAGGGTAGGTACGAACGTCGAATTTGGTTCTCTGATGTGTTTAAGATTGGAACCCATCCTTGGGCTGTAACAAGACAGGTTTAAGGGGGATACTCCCGAGTTAGGTAGGGGCTGCCTTAGAAGTTTACAACTCAGAACCGTGGAGGATCTGATCAAAGTCTACGGAAATCTGAGGGAGTTTTAACACCGGAGGATATTACGAGTTTATAAATTAGGTGCTTGGCTATTGCGATGAGCTATACACTAAGCGGATTATAAGATGGGGCGGGAAACGACTACAGAGGCAGCAGCAAGTGATTTTATCATAAACATAAAATAATGTTTCTTTAGCATTAAGATACTACAGACGTAAGCTTTATGTACTCAGAAATACCAGAGCGCACAGGTAGAAAGACGAAACGTCTGGAGATAACAACAAACTATTACTCCGTGATCACTGTACGTTTCTACTCACAACAATGCGGCAAACCCTTAGGACCTACATACTTAAAATATATAGAGTTATAACGGGCTTCTTTATAAAACTCAATTATATTTCTACCAAGGGGAAAGTTATTATCTATGTGTACCAGTTAAGAGCAATTCATTTTAAACGCACAAACATGAAACACCTAAGGGTGCACGAGACCTTAAAGATGTTCCCTTTTCAAGTAAACACCTAAAAGTACACGAAATAAATATAAACGTCTAATATAACTATACCTTAATTATTTAGGACTGGTTTCGGACAAATAACTGCCATTAACAAGCTCTCTGGACAGGTGGAGAAACTCGGTACAAAATATTCCCTTTAGATTACCATAATAGCCTTTGGGGAAATCAGCCCAGTAGCATCTGTGCGCAATGTGACAATTAGGCTGTATAAATTTGGCAAGAGGAGGGGGAGGCGCTTACACCAACCTTAACGTAGATTTAATACTTTCATCAATACCATTTCGTTAGCCTTGTTGAATTATTTATTTAAATATATATTTAACTTGATTTTAAGTATATATTTTAAAAAAAGTTTTCGTTCCTAAAATTAAACAAACAAAAAACACGTTTTAATGACTATTTCATCACCAAATTATTCCGTCAAGAAAGACAAACTAGAAAGACCCACGCAGATATTATATTAGTAAATTCATAGCACCAATTAAGGAACCATAAAGTTATGATGAACCAAAAAAGAAATTTGTTATCAAATATTTTGTATTCAATATAAGGTCAAATCAAAGACTTTAATGCAGTATAAATTCGAAACTCTATTTAGTAACAGTACTAGAATGAAGAAACTATATACTCGTATTTTGTTTTCTAGTTCGTTTTATAAAATACTTCATTTAGTTTCACATCGTTTTGATTTATTTATTTCAACAATTCAATATGAAGATCTGTAAGTATTACTAAACGAAATAAAACGTTTAGACATTTTAGAAATTACAAATATATTCAGGAAAACCGTCTTAAAGATATCGTAGGTGAAGGACTTTTGTCTTATGAAAGTATTCACCAGTAGGACTAGTTTTATAGATTTATTAATCCATGTAGACTTTCAACCCCATATAAATAAACAGATTTCATATTTTACTATATATATATTTAATAAATTAAAAATATTTCATAAACAAGAATACTTTTAATGAATATATTTATTCAAAGCTTTTCGCCGATAAAATAGTACCTGCAGAAAAATTTACATAAAGTGCAATACATATAAACATATGGTCGTTTGTAGCACATATAATTTAATTTTGTAAAAATATTTTATTAGATAATTATTTCCCTGAAGATGCTGGTACTATTTTATCGGCGAAAAGCTTTGAATAAATATATTCATTAAAAGTATTCTTGTTTATGAAATATTTTTAATTTATTAACTATATTACAAGAAAACATATCACCATATTTAATATATATATATAGTTTCAGACTTCAAAACTACACTAACATAATTTCCTATATGGCAAAAATGTTTTCTTTATGAAACTTTGTTACAGTGGTAGAATTGGATGTTACAGTGGTAGAATAAAGGTTATCTAAATACTTAGAGTACTGCTCGAGGTGGATTTTCAGTTTGTTCTCGGCAAAAGATATGTTATTACTGAAGTAATCTTTCTCTGTCAGAAACTATGGAATTCTGTCGGAACCATTGTACAAGATTTATTGCTAGACAGGTGTGATTTCTCAACATGTTTTCTAAGGTTTAAATTCTATAAAAACATTCGATGTCTGTGGCTGAGACGTTTATAAAGTACTGTGTTTAGAAGGCAATTTTCAATATGTTGTTAAATATATTTACATGGTATTAATCGGACCCAAGGGTTTTCTGATCTGCCCTTTGTACAACAATGGAGAAAGGACGGCCGACTACCCTGGCTGTATGTGGGGTTTGGAGGAAAAGGACACAGTAGAGAAAAGGACAAGGCTGCACTGGACGTCACGGAGTCTAATGGTATAACTGCTGTTCTATGGAAGAAGAGGCTATTTAGATGCGTGCTCATTTGGTTTAATTCCTAAACAATTATCAGAAACCTAGTTATAATCGATATTGGCAGTAAGCGTTAAAACGGGCGATGCAAGAAGTCTTTAGTAACTCGAAAAATAGAAAGAAATAATGCAGACGTGCGCAAAGTTCTAAAATATGAAAAAAAACAAATGCAACTTCAGGGACAAACTTTATAATATCAAGTATCGTTTGTAAAACAGGGCACTGTGATACACTACATCATAATATAGCAACATTATATCCAATTAGAATACTCTAGCTGGGTATTTATAATACCAAGTAAGATTCTTGTTTAAGTACATAAGTGAAAGTGATAAGTGTATACAAGAAAACAGTGTTGCATAACTTCAAATATATATATATATATATATATATATATATATATATATATATATATATATATATATCTGTTTTATAAGAAAACCTTGAGAATACAGAGTTTTTTTTTAATTTTCACAACTGGAGTGATTTTCTACTCGGAAACACTATAAATTTTTGGACGTCACCACCATTTTTGTTTTCGTGTTGCCCATGTAGGCCTATAATTAATTTACCAATATCAATTACCTCTGTGGTGCCGTTAATATTATCGATTTCTATTCCTTAAGATTTGTATAAGAGTTTAATTATTGTGTATGCGCGCTATATTACATAAGAAAATCTACCCATATTAAGATAGCTTGAACTATAAAATGTAGTTATCTTCAAATTGTGATATATTAACATTACATGGTAAGGTTGGCCTTTGATATAGGAATATTCAAAGCAGACACTGTATCATCGTGTTTGTCTCATGCTTAAATATGCACTGCTGTTTCTACTTGTTCGTGATGACGTCATTTATTACTCTGATTGCAAGATTAATCAAGTAAATGAGAAAAGTGGAAGCAACTAAGAGCAAGACAAATTATTTAAAGATGGCGTCTGGGTGAAATAAAGGGAAGGTGTGTTCCAGTGGAATTAATTTTAAAGTAATGGGAAAATTTAAACATTATTTTTATGTAAAATACACTTCTGGACGAAAATATATTATTTTACACTTCTACATGTCTTGCAATGGCTTGTTTGTTAGATCAGTGAACAAACGTCGATAAAGTATTTCTATGCAAAATCATTCTTGCCATTTCGAGCTCCATGAAGTAGTTACTGGTTAAAACAATACAAACTGGATTCGCCCGCAAACTTATCGTTGCCAAATCGACCACTCTCATCTGGAAACTCTCCAAGACCTACGTCGGGACGAAACTTCCACATCCTTAGTTGAATTTAATCCTGTCTAGGAATTGTGAGCCACGATTGGATGCAGAGATAAAATCGGTGAGTGAGAAAGATTTAATGATTTTAAATAAAATTTTATAACAGTTTCTTGTTTGACAGTTTTATAGTTTTTGTGATAAAATCAAGTTTTAACACTCCATTAAGTTACGCTAGCTGCAATTTATCTGAGATAAGATTGATAAACCCCAGTTAAATTCTCCCTATCTTTCCACTCTTTTCCTCTCTTCTATTTCTATGACCCTCTCTTTCTTCCTCTCTCTCTCTCTCTCTCTTTGTCTTTTCATACCGTTCTTTATCTTACGTTAACTCTCTCACTCTGTCCCACTCTACATCTATCTCCTTCTATTTGCTTTTTCCTCCCATACTCCCTTTCCTTCTTTCTCTTTCTGTCTCTAACCATTTCTCTTTATCTATCATTCTCTAACTTCTTCTATCTGTTATCTGTCTCGCACTTTTCTTTCCTTTTTAATCCCTTTTCAGTATTTTTTTCACAATCTCCTTCCCCTTCTTTAGTCTTCCTCATGTGCACTATCTTATATAAGGCGCAAGTTATGCAATACTTTGTATGCAGATGTGTTTCCTGTAAGCTTCGCAGTACTTAAATCTAATGAAATTATAATAGTTATCTTTGGCACCTCATTCTGTGTAAAAACTACATTTAAAAAATTACAATACAAGACTGAAAATCAGAACCTTTTGTATAATTTTATAATGATAATTAATCTGTAAAGTTCTAAGATGTTTAATTTCTTATCTATTTTAAAAACCTGTCTTAAAACATTTTTCACATAATTCTTATGCTAAACACATAATTAAGTTATGAGTGTAATACAATTACATAAACATGATAACCATTGTGTTATCTAAGGACGCTTTCTGTCGAGTACTGGCGCACAAGTCTTTTGATTGCGTATGCGCTTTGCATAACAGAGTAAACCTACTTGAGTGTAAACAGTAACAATAGCAGAGTTGGCTCAGGGAATGCCCGTTTGTTTGATCCGTTTTGGATGTAAGCATTTACATAGATTTTATTCATTAAATCTTTATTTATAAAAAGTATACACTTCATTCAATTTGAAAAAGAAAATTTTACGACGTTAATTTTATATTATTGTGTCAGTATTTAAGAATAATTAAATTAGGTTTTAAGGCAAACTAGACAACATTTGATTCTGCTTGTCTACTTGTACTATTAATTTATTTTCCTTATAGTTTTAAAACGTCTTAGACATGTATTGCTTTCAGAGAAACAGTCACAATATTAATAATTTCCTACGTGTCCCATAGTACATACTTTCAGCAAGTCCGTTTATCTCTTGTCTGTAACCTTCACAGTACACGTGATCCTGAGCTTCTTTGCTCGTGTCCATGCGCATGCGAACCATATCCCTTCATATCCTTGATCTAGGGACCGACATACAGCGCCCTTAGATGTAAATTTATACCATTGGTATCCCCTTATATTTTGTCTTACAAGAAATAATTCTGATGACGTAATCACTAAAGAACCAAGCGGCCTAATAATAGTGTAAATAAGTTACGACTCATCAAATACATTTGGCCTAGTGCCGTCTATTATATTAATTAGTTAGGTCTTATAGGGGTAAGCTAAACTAAGCAAAGAGCGGCACAGATAGACGGGAGCAACTGGTGGGGTTTGTGTACCAGAATAAACTCTAAATCTTTATATTTTATCCCTGACACGACTATTCTATAATTACGTGACGTGGTACGTTGTAAGCTTTATTCTTTTATGTATGTTTCTGGTTGTGCAATAAATTAATAATATCACGAACATATATTTGTATAGAGTTATACAAAAACATTTCCAAGCACTTTAAAATAAAAGATAAAAGTATGTATACATTTTTTATTGTTGAAAGGCTTTGGAATATCGCTACGGGTAACCAATATTAAAGGTAAATCTATAACAGCACAGTATGTAATACAACAATACATTCTTAAGACAAACATAAAGAGAAATAAAATTAATTAACATAGAAAATAACACAATGTTACGCAAAGGACAACAAAGTGATGTTTATAATTTTAAAAACGCTATGAAGGCATTGTGAAGTGAAATATATATATGTTACTAACAACTTACACGGACAATCCGGATATCAACGAATTGTCCCGAACATTTCCGAATTTTTAAAGGCCGGTTAAGGCTGTGGTTTTCATCTAAACTTGAGGTTGTTTAGGGCTTATATTTAAATTATTTCTAACGAAACTTACTATAGGTACAGGTATGTGAGATATTTGATTGAGTTATATTACAACGTATGATTTCATAAGACAGCTGATTTTATTACTTGTAGTGTTTTGTATTGCATATTAGCTGGAAGTTAAGTCTATGTCTAAGGAAAAATATATTACTCTCTAATACATTAACGCTATATATAGAAGTAATCAATACTATCTTGTTAATGGGTTAAGATTAAATAAGTAAATATAATAGTGATACTCTGTTTAGTAAATTTTTAAGTAAAATTTATAAATTTATGAATATGGTAAATTATAAAATTTAAAATAAATTTATAACATAATATACGATTATGATACTTCCTATACAGTATGATTTAAATGCCACATTATAAACGAAATTAGAATGTACAAATAATAAGTAACGTAAATTGAAATATTAAACACATTTTCAAGGCTATTTCGCGTCTTTATTGAGCTCCTAATGAGTTATTTGATTTTATTAAAAAACAATGTATTTTTTCACTTCGATTGCTTGTCAAACTGCCAAATGTGAATAGGCAGTGTCAGTGAATAGGCAGTAATTTTAGACACCAGATTTTTTTATTGTCGTCAATAATCAATTAATGAACACCTATTTTTACCAGACTACGTGTTGCCACTGTTTGCCAGTAACAAGACACAATTAGTTCCAGTAACTGGGCCTTTTCTTAGTTCTATGCAGGGTCTTCTTGAAGTACGCGACTCTACTCATACAATGCCATATATAATGCAATAATTCCTTATATAATGTTATATATACTACCATAGATAATGTCATAATTCCATATCTAATGTCATAATTCCATACATAGTTGAATACAATAATTCCATTCGAATACAAATATATAATGCCATAACAACATATTGCCACAATGCCACATATAGTAAAATAATCCCATATATAATGCTAAAATGTCATATATAATACAATAATCCCATATACAATGCAATAATGAAATATATAGTTAAATAATGGCATTTTTAATGCCGTGATGCCATATATAATTCAATAATGACACAATGCCACATATATTTTCCTATATACTCTACCAGGGAGCTTTATATCCCTACCTTAAATTTACCTATATTCTTGTTGTAATGTTCCTATATGCCCTACCCTTTCCTACATTCTGTAGGCGATATAACACTGCTGGCTGATCGCAGTAAACCTGCTAAAGGTTGAGAGCCTGCTGTGCAATGCAATACACATCAAACTATAGTCAGCGTGTCTCATTGTTCGGGGGAATCCATGTATTATAGTTATTTGTAACTCCTGCATTTATTATAGCGAATAAAAAGTAATTAAAACTGTTTTTGTATGTTAAGATTTGTATTGTTTATTCTTCAGAACAGTCGAGTGATGATATTGGAAAACTGTGCAACTCTAGTTTCTTTCAGTAACACCGATTAAATCTCTGGCACGATAAATTCATTGATACTACAACACAAAATCTGACGCGTTTCTTAATATGTTGCGAGAGGCTCCACAATTATAAATGATCTATATTGCCTCACTTTAATGCAGCCCATTTGCAGATAGTTCTTTTTACATTTTGTCGAGTTGTGTTTCACAGCGTAGAAGTAATGCTCAAGGGTCCTATTCGACGGTTTAACGTTTTTTTTCAACCCGGGTCTTAGCCCCCAAAACCGCCCAGCCTTCGTGGCAGCCAACCTCTAGCGAGCTACCTCCGTCTCACATGTGAATGCGGTTAGTATCCCTACCGCGAGTGAAGGAAACGGGATTGATTGCCCATGTACCAAGCTCATAAGCTCTTTCCACGGAGAATCATGAGATAGTGAAATGAAACAGTACGGTAAGTGTCGCGCTAAGAGCGGGATGAAAAAACCTGGCAAGAAAGAAACCCTGCCAGGAAATATCTCGCGACAGATCATGCAGAGACCCTTGGGGGCTTGGATCACCTAATGCTACGGAATAAGGAGGGGTATTACCTTACAAATACCTTGTTAGTGAGTCTATGGCAGGAATGACATGCACCTCTTCTTCTCCTGTCAACTAGAAACTGAAAAGGCATTCAATCAAATTAGTACAGTAGTAATGGGTATACTTTATCCCCCCAATGAGAGAGCAGTATTTCTTACCCCCACTCCTTCCTAAGCCCCGCCCCTTTTGTTTGATAGGTCGATGATGATGAAGATGGCGTCGACGCCCCGCCCCTGGTGCTGGTGGAGGAGCGGAAGGGCCATCTTGTTCTGGTGATGACGTGAGTTTGGAAAAAATATAATTCTTGGTTGGGGAATGGAACCTAGGACGTTTGGTTTGCTGGCGTGTGACGCTAGCGACTGAGCTACGAGTCGTTCAGTTGTGTGTTACTGTATGATGGGGGTACAAGTAGGTCTTGGGAATGTTGGAAATTTCGGTAGTATAAAATAAGAGTAATACGTGTATTTTAATAAATATGAATTTATTGTCTCAAAAAATAAAAATGTATTGACAAGGACAAATACGTAATTTAAATACAATATATATATATAAATCTAACAATTATTTTAAAAAATAATAATATTAAGACTAGAATAAATACGAATAATAAAAATATATGAGCAAGAACAAATACAATATATATAAATCTAACAATAATTTTAAAAAATAATAATATTATAAATCTAACAATAATTTTAAAAAATAATAATATTAAGACTAGAATCAACTCATCAATACATATTTCAAATATAATATAATTAAAATTAAGCAATGATAAAACTAAATATAAATAAGAGTAATATATCACGCACACCAACAGTCACACAAAAATATTTTTAGAAAATATATTACGCACAGTAGGTTAGCGAATATTGGGTTCGCGTGACTTTAAAATTCGGTGTAATATTTGTAGGTGACATCACAGCAACATCACAGTTATGCGATATTGAAGTTGAACCACACCATCAATTACTCCTCATCAGAATTGAACTACAATATAGGTCAATTCTAGTAACGAGTCTTTGATGGTGTGGGTCGATTGCGATAGTGCATAAATATGATGTTGCTGTGGGTGTCAGAGTACAAATATTACACACCCGATTTTAAAGTCCCGCAAAACCAGCATTCGCATGTATCCTTGACTGTGGGTAAAATATTTTCTAAGGAAGACAGCTCCAGCCATCGCTGTCCTCAGTGGTGGCCATTCCATTACAACATGCCACCCCCAAGCAAACACACACACACACAGACGCACACAGTAAGTAGGTTAGCGAATGCAGGGACCGCGTGGTAATATAGGGGAAATAAAATAATTACGATTGGGATCTCAGCAACATCAGCAATTACTCACTATCAGAATTGAACTACAATATAGGTCAATTCTAGTAGTGAATCTTTGATGACGTTGCTGTGGGTTCCAAATCGTAATTATTTTTATTTCCGATATTACCACGCAAGACCGGCATTCGCATGTATCCTGAGCTTACCGGGTGCGTAAGCTGCCTTAAGGGCTACGGAAGGCAGCTCCATCCATCGCTGCCTTCTGTGGTGGTCATCCATTACAACATACCACCCCCATGCACAAAGAAATGCGGGTATATATGGTATATACACCTCTTCAAATGAGGAAAACTGTTGGTTTTACGTGAAAATGAATGTAGGAAGTAATATTTTAAAACAAGTGTCACTGCAAGGTTTAAAATACTGCTCACTATTATCATATTCACATGAAAACAATAATCTTACCGCTTTGCGAGAAGTGTTATTCCTCTAGACTCCGCATTTCTTCGTCAGTAGTTGACAATAAAGTTGTGACGTCAATTCCGTCCAGATCCTCGAGCGTGACTGGCAGCGGCTCAGGAGGTATCTCAGACGTCATTTGTCTCCGTATGTCGGATATAATATAGTCCACAATATCCAGGCTCTGAGCAATCTCCTCATCTGCGGTGGACGGTGGTGGCTTGGATGCTGGTGGTTGGGGAGGCAGAGATGTTGATGGTGGTGTCACCTCATCTGGCGCTGCGGTGAACGGTGGCTTGGATGCTGGTGGTTGGGACGCTGAAGGCAGAGATGTTGATGGTGGTGCCACCTCATTTGGCGCTGCGGTGGACGGTGGCTTGGATGCTGGTGGTTGGGATGCTGAAGGCAGAGATGTCGATGTCCAGGTATGCGCTGGTGGTGGTTGCTGGCCGTCGTACGGGCGGGACGTCCTCAGATATCTATCCCATGACTGGCTGATTATAATTCGACCGTCGTTTGTGCATGGGAGATAGGATACTCCCGACGAAATATTTAGTGTCACCAACGGGTACCCCGCCGCCGTAGCCTCTGATCTCAGTCTCAGCATCTGACTGAAATACCGACAACACAATTTAGTAATATGAAAACACGGAATACTATAAAATCTGAAAGACTAATTCACAGTATAATTTTAAAAATTAAGTCAATTTAATGAATAAATACAATGTTTATGAAAATATATGTCCAAAATAGGTAATACAAAACAAAATCTAGTGTAAAATGAAATGCTGAAAAAGAACAGCTACCTTATACTATTTTATTAAAAATCGATATATGTTTAGCACATTATATATCCAACTGTTTGAGCTCGCTTAAAGTTAATAAAACACGACAGTATAATTATTTGTGAAATTTGTAAAAAGCAATATGAAATGAAGGTTATTCAAAATTAAACACACATATATAAAGTATTTTTAAATAAATATTCGTTGTCACTTACCTAAATAAGTCATCAGCCAAGCCCGGCAATATAGACCTGATCAGCTCCCTCAGCATGTCGTCGGTATAACGAGTGAGGTTGAATCCAGGCACCATCTCAAGCAACTGTGTCAGGTATCCTCTGAAGCTACTGTGAGAGATCTACTAGTGTGTTGTTGATATATACTCTTCTCCCCAACGTTTGGTAGGGGTATCAAGTTCTCACAGTTGGTATCCGGTTGTCAAGGTCTACTGGTTCAGCTTCCCACGCCTTCTACCGAGTTCAACAACTCTCACTGGCTCCACGACCGCAACGTCCGGTTCTCAAGGTTTACCAGTTCACAAGCCTATGAAAGATAAACACGTATAGTGGCGGATGTTGGCGTTCTGCACACGCTACATACTTCAAGGCTAAGCGAGCACAATTGACAGGCAAACACATGTCCACATGGTAGACTTGCAACTTGCAATTCTTCTGCACAACAAATCTTACATTTCAAACGATCATCCTCATTACGTTGCACTAGATCACCGTCGTCGTCGTCGTCGTCATCATCATCGTCATCATCATCATCGTCATCAAAAACAGTTCTAATATCGATATTCATTTCTTCTACTTTAAATTTTACAATCCATGCTAATTTACATTCATGAAACCATTCAACGTGTTCAACAAACGGGTCATCTGTAGGTTCCCAACCTTTGAGACCTCCCCCACAACTAAAACATACAGTATGGTCATCTTCTCCGGTGTAGAAAAAACCGGTCAAGCTTAGAGTATATGGATTCAATGTTTCGCTTTCCACACCCTTCCAATTACGAAAAGAGGATAATCTGCTGTTCGCAAGTGAATAACGTCGATGAACTGGGTTCTCAATTGTAAGAGAATCGGGCCAAACCATGTCTGTCTGTGGAATGACTGAAAATCTTAAATGTCTTGTATTCTTATACACTTGTTCTCTGTGTCTCATACGGGGTTGAAACCGTCATCATTATGCCCACATTACAAGTTTGGAAATAGCCGACGCTATTTACCAGTGACTACCACAAAATGCAGTCCCTACGGGCAATCGACTTTCAAGTAGGGTGTTAACCCCGACATTCAAGGTCGATTACCCGAATGAAAATGGCTCCAACCACCGCCATTTCCTGTAACTGCCACTCCATGACAAAATGCAGTTCCCAATGCAAACAGCCGGTTTTAAACTCTAAGCGATAAGCAAATCATAATAATATCTTGCACTGCGTAGTGCACATTTACAGTCTGCATAAGTGTTGTGTTGCGGTAGTATGCATTTGAAGTAAATAGGGCTGTTGTTGTTGTTGCTAGACGAGTATTTCTCAGGCAATTCCATCACATGTGGATGGAACTGCCGCAAATATTGAGCCTTTTCCAAACCTTTTGTGAAAATGGTGGAAAACGGTGTTAGCATGATTCGCAATAGTTGTTCATCAAAAGATATACTACCTTCGTACCAGCTGATACGATGATATTTTGCCTGTAACCATCTAGCAGATTTTTGTGACGAATCATTTAAATTATGAAATTTGTAAGGCGGTTTGAAAATGGTAACACTTTGATAGTGTTCGGACACCACAGCCAGTTCCTTCACAACGTATTTGCCATCGTTGTCGACGAAGGCATGAAACTCCACTACTGCTTGCATGTTTGTCTGCCAACAAAAGTTTACACAAAAATTAATATTAATAAAAAATTAATACTAAATAAATTCGTAAGATATGAAGTAATTTAAAGAGCCGCTATGGTATGAAGTAACATACGAACGTGTACCTAGCAAGAAATATATAAATCGTAGAAAGTAACGTATATATATTATTAGGCATGAAACTCAACCACTGCTTGCATGCTTCTTGTACAAAACAACTTCCTCGTACAACTTGTCTGCCTCGGGGAGAGTACTGGACTCGATCTCGTCCGTGGCTAGACACTCAATGATGTAAGACCCTAGTTGTGGTTCATTATAAATCATTTCGCTGATGCGCCGGTTTACGAGCGGTATGGTATCCATTAATAAATTCCATTCTGGTAGGCCCAAGGTGACCCTGTGTTTTCCGTCAAACAATGCGATATAACGTTTACCGAAGACAGTCTTTATTGTGATATCGCCGTTAGTTAGTGTAAACTTGTTCTCCTTCAAGCAGCGGTAGTCGTGTCTTGAAATCATTAAAGTCGTTGTACGTGAAAAAAACAAATTTTCTACCAGCCTGTATAAGGACGCCTAGTTCGTAGACGGTGTGCTGAAAAAGCCCGGTCGCGACAAACTTCGTACACTGGTCATTCAGAAAATACACAGACTTTAGAAATATGCCCAACGGACGAGCGGTACGGTCTACATCCATCGCGTCCATGACGACAACTGAGACTAAATGCGAACAAATAGGGTAATATATCACAGGGTGTGGTCACAGATTACGTAATCTTTTTAACAACACCTGTTAGCAGGTTATAGACAATATGCGAATCGTGAATAATCAAGCAGTAACCGGAAGTATTAGGCGGAATATTTTCAGACGCCTCGATTTCAAGTCTCACATCTACAGGCCCTGATTTTATCGTATCGTTTTGTTTCGAACAATCGATTACAAAAATCGGTGCTTTTTGCTTAAAGGTTGACAAGTCTAGACATGGTGATGGTTCGCGTGAATAATAGGACTGCTGAAATCTAACGTACATGTCATACAAAATGGCGGTGTCGCCGAGAATATTATCGTAGGGAAAGTACTGAGAGTTGAGATACAATTTTACATCCGTTACCTTGCAGCTATCAAACTCTGAAGCATTTGCTTTAATCTTGTTTTTGCGATCGATTTGCAACGCGAAAATTACGTAACGAGGTTTTTCCAGTTGCGAAGATGTCTTTACGGTCCAAGAGAGTTGTTTCGTGGCCGGTAAACCGGGATATTCTATTAGTTCCCATTTCCGGTGTGGTACGTGAACGGTGACATCGCGTTCAATCATTTTCAAAAGTTTCAATTTTATCGGATCGGCTACGGAGACGTGCGGAACTCGCCAATAGATAGTATTTATTTTCAGATCAATATTTGTCGCATCCGTGCTAACTATTGCGTTTAAATTTGAAGATGAACGCAAAAGGACAAGCTCCTGTTTCACGTTGACTACAATTCTATTGTAATCCTCGAAAAATCCCATCAACATACGCAACGGTATAACTATGTTGAACTCTTTACAATCGTTATTTGTTTTACCCACTCCTAGCCAACCGCAATTTCCGAGTTTATTTTTCTCGTGTTCGCGCAACGAAAGCAAGTTCTTAATGGTGGTCGTTATACCGACATTCCTGGTCCTGTCTATTTCGTTGCCTCCGATTTCGTATCTGATATCGTCGAAAAGAAAAGCTATAGCATTATTTATCAAAGACACGTCAGCGGCCGCTCCTCCGTCTTTTGTCGCAGTCAACGTACCTTTTATATGCAGCGTGCTCTGAAAAGGTATCGTAATGACATCTTGTTGATGAATGGGAATACGAATTTCATCGTTATTACCAAACGTAGCGGAGGAGTACGGTCGATGAGTATGGTACTCCAGCCCGTTGAGGGTGTTGTCGTACTCGGCGCTAGAGTCGATTGCCAAAAGGTTTTCCATTGTTCACTTTAAAACCCAAAGATCTGAGGAACCTAACGTTTCGCAGTGTTAACTGTGCCGTCGTCGGACGTAAACTGCCGCCCTTCTTATAGAAGCGCTCGTTAAATATTAGGCCCATCTCGACGTCTACGTAAATGTAATCGTACGGAAATGTTTTCTCCACGGAAATCTATTATATCACCGTTCTGATCTCGTAGACTTACAGTGATATTATGAATGACGCTTACGTTGACAGGTAAATATATTACGCTCTGAGGGACTTCTACAATTTTATAACCGGGCGGTACCTGCGGATAAAATTCGTGCAAGGTATGGCATTCATGCC
Source organism: Prosapia bicincta (assembly GCA_036971475.1). NCBI lineage: Eukaryota > Metazoa > Arthropoda > Insecta > Hemiptera > Cercopidae > Prosapia > Prosapia bicincta. The sequence goes on along the minus strand of JBAIZL010000003.1, from coordinate 90,158,295 downwards.
GTTTTGAAACGATCCTGCGACTATATTGCAATCCACGCGTATCACGTTAACCCTGATGATATCTACAGGCCGGTCAGAAGAGTGTTTATGATTTGCCTCTAATTTCTTCTTACTGAACCCCTTCAGCTGGCCTATAGACATGGCCTTGTCGAAAAAGATTGCGTGCGAACATTTTATTTCCACTTTGAGTGTGTTATTATTCGGTGTCAATACTAAAACAGTATCGGGAACTAGTTTCGTTTTAATGTACCTCTCAATATCGGATATTTCGTACGATCCGGTCGGTAATGAAATCGTGTGAACGTTTTTATCATCGCCGTAATGAAAAAGATTGTTTACATCCTCAACGATATTTGGTATCGAGTTGTATGTTGCCAGATCGATGAAAGCTATTTCCCACTCGCCTTTTGATACATCAATTGGTGGGAAAAAGTCACAAGACAAAACAGCAGTGTGATCTGATAGAACTATGCTCATGACGTTAGAAACTTTAGACACAAATGACCGCAAACGACTGAGTTGTCTTTTTGATGTCTCTTGTAGTTATAGTGTACGTTAGCGTTTTCGCCAAAATAACTACTTAGCTCAATTGGCGGTCGCAGATTCCCGAAACTATCATAGTACTCTATAGAGTTTCCTCTCTTTTTGTAACATACCCAATGGGTGCCGGAGCCGGTTATACTATCCAAATTCACGATAGCCGATTCGTTTCTTAAAGGTCGTGCAGGTAATGTATCTCTCATGTATACACCTCTGAACCACGGTACTCCCAATGCTAAAGCGTATCTTTCCAGTTCTATATTAGTCAACGGTCTAATGGGTATACAATCTAACGACGTTTTTTTTCGTACATCTTTTCTTCTTCTTCCCGCTACCTTGTTTCTTGTACGGTTTCAAGTAAAGCCCTTTGCCTTGCAGACGTTTCAACAGGTGTTGAACGGTAGGCTGACGACGACGACGACGACGTCTTTTACCGCCGCCAAATGCTGTCTTAGCTTTCATCGCTGCCGTTACGGCCAAAGCAGCGGCACGTTCACCGAGCGATGCGTCACCCGCTTTGACTCTGCTCCAAGCTTTTCCCGCTAAGATTTCGTCGGCTACGCGTCTTCTATCTGAATCACTGTAGTTGCTGTATGAGATATCGTGTTGTTTACAGGCTTCGTCCAACGGATTTATACCTTTATCACCGCGTGCCAACCGTGTCTTCAATTTTGTTCCCGGTCCACAATAATTGTACGAAGGTAAGTGTAACTCGACTGGAAGTAAATCGATGGCCTTATTCAAAACACCAGACACTAGTCCACGTCCTGTCTTTACGACACCGCGTTTACGACTAACAGCTGTTTTCCGTTTGACACCCATTTTATTAATGATTCATAACAGTCACTGTTACGCCTACTTATAAAATATGTCTTTCAAGATTGCATATAACTCTCGGAGTCTAGTCGTCTTCATGCATCGTATTTTCAAAACATCGAAAATATCCTTTTCAACTGCCGTCACAGCTTCCAGGAATTCATTGTACACAAAAACCTGATTGTCGGCGGTGAAGAAATAAAGATTTCCGTCCATATATCTGAAACCGCCACGCAAATCGTTTGGTAAACCGTGGTAGATTTCGGTCATAGGTCCTTGATATAAACCGGTGTACCTACATTCATCATATCTCATCACATAAGCGTTGTCGTAGAGGACAATTGTTTTACCCAGATGACTGTTGAAAATAGCGTTAACCGTCTTCATCGGTCGTCCTATCCAATCTTTCAGCGTGTACATATATCTTTTCAAAAGACTAGGATATTCTATAGCGTAAACCCATCCGTGAGCAATGAGCACCACATCTCCGCTGGGTGATTGATAAACGGCGGTAACGTTAGTAAAACCAGGTCGCAAATAGTTTAACCATTCCGAAATGATTTCGGGTTTCGGAACAACTTCTCTCTTATTCGGATCCAAATTCAATATCCATACATACTGTCCGTGAAACAAGTACATATGTTTCATCGCTATTAAAACGGCGTCAAAGCCGCGGACAGAACATAAATCGATAGTGTTTATTTCTGTTTCGATCGTCGTAGGGCTAGAACGAACGGTGGAGCTGATGGTAGTAGGGGTAGTAGTGCTTGTGGTGGTAGTGGTGGAGGGGGTAGTGGTGGTTGGTTTTGCACCATATAGATACTGAATATTATTAATTACATCTGAAGAAAGGTCTAAATAATACATACTGGATATATTTCGGTTGGTCGTATAGGCATACATTATCGAATCTCGTTTCTTATTATGAGACAGTCCTAGAGCGTGCCCTATTTCGTGGACCAGAACAGCGTAAAACGAGTTATGGCCATTATCGGATGTAGACATTGTAAAGTCCCACTCTTCTTCGTTATCGAAGTGTATCTCTACTTGCGATTGAAGCACATGAGGCGCAAAAGCGTGGGCAACGACTCTTCCTCTACCGTCAAATCTAGTACCGCACATTGTTCCTTCCGACAGTTTTATATGTTCAGCGTCCCCAAATAGTATAGCGATATTTGGCCTTGTCGAGTCGAGAGTAAAAGTCAAAGGGATATATCTACTCCAGAGATTGAAAGCGTGCGAAGCGATATTGAGATATTTTCTATTACCATACATATACCAAGTTAGTCCGTTGATACCCCATTTACGGTTGGTCTTAGCCTGAACAATACTACTACTACTACCGTTAGTTTCAGTATATCCACAAAATACCGTCGTATCGGTGATAGGGGAAGGCGACGACGACGACGACGTTGCGAGCCAGGAGCTCAACAAGGCGAACAGTAACATCAGCTTGAAGAACATTTCAACGACTGATATTATTTTTAAGTGTTCCCGTATTTATTTTCGTGTATTGATATGACCTTGTCAATCTATTTTTCGACAGGCTTCTCTCGCATTAGCGTGTCTCGTAGGCCTTGAATAGCCGTATTCAATTGCCTTTGCGAAACAGCATCGTTATCAGCTATACCATCGGCTATCCCCGATAAGCGCTTAGAGTTTAACCAGTAGTAGTCGCCCGTCTCCTCGGAATGCAGAGTGTATTTCTTTATCCAAGATTTAATTTCATGAAGCTGACGAACGTTAACAGCGTCGACATCGGTGAAACCGTCTCGAACATTAGTTATACATTTTCCGTTTGCGTTATACATTTCACCGATCGGCAGTAGGGTGAGAAACAGCGTATTTTTCATTAGAAAACCCAGTGTGACCGCATCTTGTTGGTACAAAGGTTCTTCGACCTGAGCGAGCCGCTTATTTTGAAAACTCCAAACAGTTTTGTCTTTTCGAGGCACCCTATCGTCCACGTATAATTTTGTAGCGGCGTCATTTTTATACAAAGGCGCTTTAACATTACATATGGCCACTCCGTGAGCGTCAAATTTACCCTCTGCGTTTTTCGATAAGAAATTATCTCTGACGTACTTCATGTTAATAGCGTCAGAGTCTTTCATAGGCGCCGATACACCGCACACCCTTTGGTCGCCAAAGGAAAAACAATCGGCTAGTTTAATAGGAACCAACGATTCCAAGTAGGCTCTCGTTACGGCATCATCTTTTTCTTTCGGCTCTCCGAGACCTCCCAAAGGCAAGCCTTTTGTATGATATCTATTCTTTATTCGAGTCAAACAGTTTTGTTCGAGATACGTTTTGGACACTGCATCGCCGTCCTCAACGGGTTGGCCTAGGCCGCCTACAGAATAGCCTTTAGTGTAGTATTTTTTCCTATCCTCGTCGAAACCCAAACATTTTTTCGCTATCGTACCCGCATTGACGGCATCGCTGTCCTCAATAGGATCACCAACATTGCGCAATAACTTACCTATCGCGTCATAATGATTACCATCGGGGGTTAGACCTATCCCGTGCTGATGATGATGGGGATGGGGAGCGTTAACCTGGTCCGAAAAACGTCCAAACTTATCGACGCTCATCTTATTAATGTCCTAATTTTTCTATTTCCACTGCCTTTTATAAGACCCGCTTCCCTCCGCTCTTCTATAATGGAGGCAATTTCGTTCTCATGGCCCGTATGACCTACCTCTTGAGACGACAAAAGTAGTCGTAACCTGTCACAGAGTTCGTTAGGGTTGTCCCAATACGCATAACCTTTACCGCTATGCAAACCGGTCGGCGGAAATAATCTCGATATAATTGCCTTGTACTTGGCGGATTTACTAGCACGGTTTATGGCTAAGAGCGGATTATAACCTTTCCTATGAGCACTGGTTTGTTCACAGATTTGTTTATAGGTGTTCAGGTCGGCCTTTGTGTATAATGTTTCATCGGGTTTGCGCATAAATATCAATTCATAGAGCCCTTCGGTTCCCTTGTAAGTGTCCGCGTCGATGATGATGTCACCGTTTTCGTCGTCAAACCTTATATACTTATCGCCTATCATAACAGTACCGTCTCCTGTTATTCGAGGACCGTATGTGTTATCAATTGTATTCCTATTGTCTTTAATCATTCTCAACACGTAGGTCCGCGGTAGACGATGTTTGAACATTGTATGGACATAACGAACACTATCTTCCTGCCCCGCCGGTGTTGATAGTAGCTCTTTAACAACACTACTTTGGCGCATCGGTGTAACTGAAGGTCCAGGCTCATCTGTTGATTCAGCTATTACTTCGGTATCGATGAATTTCGGAACATGGGTTTGTGAAGCATCATCCTCCATGTCTACATCCATTTCTTCTTCTTTTTTAATTTCCATTTTCGGCTGTGGACGACGAATTTTCGAAATTTCCTTAATGATAGGGCTATATTGTTTAGTCAAAATCCGTTCAGCATCTGCATCGCCGAATTTTATCTGAAGATACTTTCTCTTGATGGTCTCCCTCAGACGGGCGATCTCAGAGATAACTTGCTCCTCCTTTGGTGTCATATTGCGAAATGACCCGTAACTCGATTATCAGATAGTTTTTAAGACAGTTCCAAAGATCGAAAAAACGCAGCGTAACGCTTTTCACGCAATAGGTACTGTACAACCTGCGATGCGGACGCTTTCATCAATTTCGGGTTGCTCCACGATAAACCTCGGCAGTATCTGTACATGTTGTTGTCAAAATATGGTATACTTTCCACCTTCTCGGCGCTCCTAAAGACAAAGGTACGTTTTATATTTTCGCGCCATTGCGGTATTTCGGCTACTATTAGATTATCATCTCTGGGCATTTCCTGCATGTACCGTTTTAGCGTCGCTATAGAGTTTTCGAGAAGATAACTATTCAAAAGCAGAAACTCATCAGTATTTGCCCCCGTGTATGTGCACCACATTTGAAGTTGCCTACGATCGACAACAGTATATTTTGATCCGTCAAAAGACAAGCCGAAATGATGACACTGATTAGGCACCGTCGGCAGGGCGGCCTTTAGAAATTCGGTTGTAAACACACCTTGTGCCATATTATTTACAGCCTCGTAAAATTTACCTCTACTGCGTAAAGGTAGCGACGAAGGTCTAGGACCGTATTTCACATTGTAGCTAATGTCTACACAACACTTTACACTGCTGATAAGCTTGTACGCCTTTGTAGGACCGACTATGGGAATTGTCCTTTCCGTGATTACTACACAACGGGACGCGTACGGCAATGAACAGCTGTACTGTAACATGTCGAGGTATACTTGCGTGTACTCTATGCCTCCGTGACTGGGAGTCAGTGTCCGATTGAAAAAATCAGGAAACGGCCGGAATCTGGATACCAAGTTTTGTGGATGCCGAACAGTTCCTTTCAACATGTGTTCATTGTATAATATCAATTCAAATGGTACACCTCCTTTATCACATTCGTGCATGAACCTAATCCAAATGTCTCGATTATAAATTCTATTTGCGGATGTGATCATTAACAGAATTATAGGCGGCAAACTCTTGCTGTACGACCCGAACCGCTTATGTCTCCAGCAGCGTCTATTAAATACATGTCCATGTCTATTCGTCCGGCTACAGTAGTTCCCGCAAAACCTCTTCTTATCGGGATAATAGAAACAACACAAATTTGATTTTGGTGTTTTGGTAGTGCCGCTATTAGCATATGGCGAAATATCATTATAAGTGTATATACGCATTATAAATCTTTTACGAAGGAATCGAACCCAATTCTGTATCGACCCTGATCTATATCGCTGTCTTTATCTATTACTATAAAACCGAATTTGTCTTTCCAGGCTGTTGCACAGAGCTTTTTGAAAGTGTTAAACGACACGTCCGTTCCTACGTGATCCGAATGAATGTGTCTTAAATTCATATCGTCCTGTTTAAATACAACAATCAGGTTGGTATTGTCTCGGATTAAATGTTTTGGAATCCTACTGTACGTTTGACCGAGATAAAAAGAGTCAATTGAGCTATGTCTTCCCATACTGAAGTAATTACGTATGTTATCATGTTTTTCACACTGTATATCGTCAAAAATCATAATGGAATTCGGTTCCGCTTCATGTGGATTTATGATGTTGTCGTTATCACTGTACGGAAAATAACCGATACCCGATTCTTCCATCACCTTAGACAGAAACTTATATTTCGGTTGGTGAAGTGATTTTGAAAAAATATAAATGTTGGCGAACTTCAGTCCGTTTGCCTCGAACAAAAGATTGAAAATTACATTTGTTTTGCCGCAATTTGAAGGACCACACACAATTGCTCTAATAGTGTTGGGCAATAGGGGACTGTGACGAATACGTTTCTCCTTTTCACCTACATAAGCGTCGAAATTATGTAGCTGCATCGTATATGGAGCAATCACTACACGCATCTCGAAAGACGTAACCAGAATGAATCAATTATGCGAAAGACTTAATATTTATTTTCGAAACATATATTCTATTGCAGTATAAAGCAATTGTGACACATTGTCTCTGCAGCTAGTACTTTTCCAATTGCATGCTCGGGGTCGGATGCGGACAAGGTCAGTTGGGACAAAGCAATCGCGACCAGTACTTTTCCATTGACGTCAGCGCTTGCACATGGCCGGATGCGCATGGGCGGCTTGCCGGATGTGGTACAATGTTTCACAGTATAAGTTTATTTTTATCTACCCACGAGTTGTGGGTTTTATCGAAACCTTGCCATTTCACAAGAACCTTATCTCCTTTCCGGCGCAAAACCTTTTCCACCAAATAAACGTCGCCAACATTTGTTCGACTTAATTCTTCAGCATAAAACCCACCTTTTAATATTTCACCTCTCGAATCTTGTAAAATGTAGGTTTTAGGTGAGGACGGTACAACAGCGAACACGGTAAATACTTCTTGCGTCCAGTTTGGATAAAATCCTTTCGAAAAAACTTTTTTGTATTTGGATATTCTAACTCTATCGTCTACCTGGAATGATCGCGATTGAGGTATAGTACGACTATTTACTTTCTCGTTTATTCTAGCCAACAGCATTGCTTCATGTTTTTTTCTCACCTGACACGGTTTCATACCAATAGTACTGTGTACGGTTTTGTTGTATGACTTCACAATATCATCTAAAAAATCAGTCCATTTATGACTACCGCGAGCCGTAAATTCTAACCACATTTTACTTTTCAAAGTTCTGTTTAACCTTTCTACGATGGAAGCTTTTTTCTCGGTGTAAGTGTGATAGTGATTAATTTTATAGGTTTTCAATAAGTTTTGAACAGATTTGTTAAACCATTCTTTACCCTGATCGGTCTGAAAATGCTTCATACTGTGTTTCTCTAGTATAGGCTTTAATGCTGAAGCTACTTCGGAACCGGTTTTAGATTTTATCGGCACCGCAAACGCAAATTTTGATAAACAGTTAATCATAGTCAATATATACTTATAGCCTTTGTTTTCCTTTGCATAGGGAATCATCTCAACTAAATCAGCTTGATAAAGATCGTTTACACCTTTCAAAGTAACACTACGTGTTTTAAAGTTTCTACGAGCCGGCTTATGAAGCTCGTTAGCAATAGCACGTCTAACGTTCATTTCAAAACTGACCACCCTGATTTTACGTTTGGTACTTTTAAACCAACTGACTAGGTTTCCATCAACACCCAGGAGGTACAATCCGAAGTCGTTCTTGTTTTTGGAAGCGTACCCGGGAAGCATTCCAAGGCCTATCCTCCCTGGCGGTCAGTTTTTGTCGTTCAATTTTTTTACTTTAAATCCCATCCACACACACATTCAGTCTTATAGACGATTAAGTCGAGACAGAGGACCATTCAACCTAGGTTTCACACACACACACACGCACTCGTGCAACAAATATTTTATACCTTTTGTAAAAAGGTATTTTATTCAATACAAAAACACAATCTGTCTGACATTGCCACAACAGAAGCTATGTTCTTTTGTTGCTACAACACTTAGCTATTCACACAGCCTTATAGGCGTTTAGACCGTGACAGAGGGCCCATTCATTCAACCTAGGATCTCCACACAGCATAGGTCATACAAAAACTAAAATGGAACGACTTGATTTCACAACACCGTTCAGAATGATGGGAATCATTCTAGGCGTGGAACCTTACAGTACCCATAAGGTAGCGTATCAAAACCCCCGTTACGTTTTTTTTTCGCACCTGTGGTTCTGAACATTTTTGTTTCACACACAGTAATAACATCATGATCCTTTCTGCGACGTATACGCGGTTCAGTGACCATTATGCTATCCTCCTCTGTTTGTTCATTCAATACTAATTTCTTTAAAGAATCGAAATTCAAATAACCCGAGGTGCGGAGATTTAAAGTCAGTCCTTTAATTTTGCAAACTGTAACGGTTTTGTCATTTTCCGGACACATTACCTTGTAACCGTACGTTTTCGGACCTCCCGAAACAAATTCTGTTATATATGCAGAAGGACCATAGTCTGCCAGTTCGTCTGTCATCTGTCCCAAGTAGTCTCCTGTCGATACATCGTGCGTACCGTTTTTGTGGAGATAAATTACACTATCTGTGTCGTAATAGAGGACCTGTGATCCCAACACGTCCAAATACTCATAGAGCTTAAGACGAGCATGGGCTGTAGTAAATGCAGCGAGAACGACATTTACTGTTGGTAGTACATCACAGGTGTTGTCGGTGTAGCACCAGTTCACTACGACAACGTCCTCGTTAACCTCTTGTATATTGTTTACATCAATTGACGGTGACGTTAACAAGTTGAACAGTTCATTCGGCTCTCTTACTATTGTAGTCTTTGGCTGGTTTTCACGTTGTCCAAACTTACCCCAAAAGGAGTTTAACATTAATTTAGCCAACGACCTGGCACCAGGATTTTTTTCAATTTTCATCGGGTCAAGTCTAACCCCCTCGTTGTCGAAATAGCTTTGGACATAGTCTATTTTGTCTTGTTCAGTACGACACCACTCTGGGTAACCTGAAGTCCTGCTTTATTTTTAAAAATTTATTAATATAGTCGGTAAACAGTCCGTTCCCTTTGTCAAATGAAGCCATTTCGTATTGCCAGAGCTCATACATTTCCAATATCACGTAACCTTTCTGCACAGCTTTGCGTATCTCGTCCATAGTCCATGTTCCTGTCAACGTCCGTTCGTCAAGAGAGTGAGTACAGTCTCCAGGTATAAGGTTCTCACCACATGTACGGCATAGGATGAACATCAATTTATCGTTCATCCTGACCGGCAGCACTGGATGATACAAATCCCGAGGAGGTAGGACTGTACATTTCAGGAGGCCGTCAGCAGACATTCCTGCGGCTCTACACTCATTATTACCGACGTGTATTTGCGGATGTCCTATCGGATATTCTCGGTACTTACACACCCAGGGGTACAAGGAACAAACATCAATGTACCGAATCTTCTCGTTCTCCTGACACATATGGTACGATTTTACATTCCCCGTACGACCGCCGAAAAACGCATCTCGAGGGTTTAGTGGTGTGAGATGTATTAGAGGGTGAGAATCAAGGTATGCCATCCTTTTGTTTATTTTTTTCATCCTATAAAATTCACACTCCCACAACTCGACAACATTATAATGACGGGACAACTTAGCCGTCTTAGCTTTAGTCCTGGTCAGTCGAGCACTATGAGTGTCTGACGGGTCGTCGATTAGAGGTGAATCACGCCCAAATGTGTAACAGTTTGGACATCCGTGCCAGTAACAGCCGTGAAATTCATATACGGTCTTCGTTTGGTCACATAGTCCGTCGACCTTTATACCATCTACTTTAATTTCACGACCTCTACCAGCATGCTCCAGTCGATAGCCTTTCTGGTCTTCGATCCATGCGAGCCACTGTAGAGCAATGGTGGACTGCTTATCGACGAGTCTGTATCCATTCTTTGGCAGTATGCCTATTGTGTTTGGCTTGAGAAAATTTCTTCTGAACGCTAGGCTACACGCGCTAGCAATAGTGACGGCCTCGAGAAACGGATCTACATTGCATTCCTGCAAGAACGAAGCACGAAACTTTATACAGGCTTGAGCTAATATATCAACATCAGAGAGGCAATATTCGAATATTTCCCTTTGAAAATTGAATACATAACCGTTGGAGACCTGTTCATCGTACCACTGTAAGAATTTTGTATTGTTCTTTTCGAACATTGAGTCAGGACAGTAGTATTCCTTTGCTGGAATAGGACCTACATAATTTTCATTGGCCACTGTGTTGAAAAGGTGGGGAAAGTAACCCTTCTTTTTTTCGGGAGGTAGGTCGAACGCTTCAGGGAGTTTAGACAATGCCATTGGCATATAGTTTAGAGAATCAATAAACTTTATGTTATCGATCTCCATCTTTATAATCCTAGTTCCACGCATTATCAATTCAGGTGTAAACTGAGTTTCTTCCAGAACGTATTTCAAAAGGAATTGGAAATCAAATGCCTGTCCATTATGAGCGATAACGCACACCTTTTTAAACGTTTTACGCGCATCCATTATGTAGGCCATGAACCCTTCAACTGAACTCTCTTTAAAAACACGAGTTCGTGGCGTACAATTACGGCAACGTTCGCCATTTACGCATTTCCAACAGTACTGTTGAGAAATGCATAAGTTTACCCTGTGCACGTGAGTGCTATCAAGGACTTCGTCTTGACGCGTTTCCAGGTCGAAAAATAGAAACATGAAATCTTTAACTGGAGGCTTTTGTGTATTGATTTTCATGTAACACCGATGGTTAGCCGGCTTGTACTCTAAGCACATTTTACAATAAACCTCTCCACACTGATGTGTGCTTTTACGGTCTGTAGTAAATATTACCTTCTCACACATTAGACATTTTCTAATATACTTGCAAACGCTTACGGAATGTGTGTTGTAACATTGCTGGTTCATAAATTGACGGTTACAGTCACCGCATTGAATACCACCGTTGTCGTCTAGCACACACGGTGGAGTCCGTTTACATGAATAACAGGTAGCTGAACATTTGTGTTTGCCTAAAGTGTTGTACGGTGTCCAACATGCTTCACAGTAGAAATGACACGCAAACGCGCTAGTTAAACTGGTAATCACATTAAAATGGGACTTGTGAAATAGCAAATTTATTTTATACTTGGGATTGTTCACATTACCTTCAAAAAACACATGCCTACCTCTACTACCGTAACTGTACACCGTGATTTTATATTCAGTTAAATGATTTTGAAACGCTTGTAACTCATTCACACCCGCACCTGACTCGGTAATTTCTACATTAGCGTCAGCCATTAGTTGCTGTGCCCTAACGGTCTGACGTTTACCTTTGTTCTGTATTATAGCTTTATATTCTTTATCATTTTGCGCCCGAGCAATGCCAACCACAAGAGCACAAGGCAAGCACAAAGCATCTTTATTTTTAATTACAACGATTCCCGTTCTGCTGTGACACTCTTCGCCAAAGTTATTGTAAATCCCACGCCTACTTCGACCCCGCCCTACAGGTACTCTAACCTTGGTACACGATACCTGGAAGGTATCACCTGACATAAATCCCTCAGCGTTACTCTGGATTATTCCACCAAAAACGTCCCAAAGAATGTCTGACGTTAATTCCGAAGCAGGCCTGAAGGCTACGTACCCAGGTGTACGATTCTTAAAGTTTATGCTAGTCATAGTAAACCCAAGTCGATCTTCGTCTGTTGTACCCCTAGTCACAGATTCAACCAACTCTTGAAGTCCCTGTCTAACCCATTCAATCTCTCCTACACCTTCAGGGGGTGTATTGAATTTAAAAACAATTTTATTCCCGTATAAACGGAATTTCTTTACATAGGTTTGCACATTAGAAAAAATATACACGGCCATAATATAGGTTTTATTTTAAGAAGTCAAATTAGAAACAGAGATAGGATAACAATCACACTTACCTCTTTGCAGTCAGAATGAGACCCGAGTATACTGTGCTAACTGTTATATAGCTAACTGTTTATTAGAAACAGAGATAGAATAACAATCACACTTACCTCTTTGCAGTCTGAATGAGACCGGAGTATACTGTCCTACCTGTAATATACGGGTTTATATAGCAACCTGTTTAGAGTGGGAGACATAGGCCAGCGATTTCTAATCACTGCACGGCCGCGAGTAGGAGTGAAAGTAGGTCAGCGATTTCTAATCCTTTCACTGCACGACCGCGAGTGGGAGTGAAAGTTCAACGATTTCACACGGCACAACCTCGAGTGTGGGAAAAGGTCAATGATTTCTAAACTTTCTGTTGCGTGACACAGCCGCTTTGGGCAACTACACAGAGGACGCGTGGGGAGTTGCACAGTATATAAGCCGGTACCAACATACAGAGAGCATCAGTCTTCAGCGCTTTGCAGTTAGGTGCGTTGTGAGTGTTTTATCTTAATTATGAATACTGCAAGTCAGCTCTCCGAAAATTCGACAGTTAACCGGTTCAATGCGGTTCCGGTTTACGAGCGAATTTTGGTGTCGTTAAAGTCGTTGGCGTTGAATAAAGAATACGGCATTATCTGTGCGAAACTCGTAACAACCATTCATGGCTCGTCTATTCAGGTTGACTTTGATGACGACGATATAAAAAAGACTACTTTTTTTCCGAAACGGTATACCGCTATAGTGCAAGATTCCGATCTTCCGGAGTTGGAGAAATGCAAATTTGTCATTACACGTCATGTCGGTAAGACGGTGATAATGGAAATACGGCCGTAAATCTTATTTATTTTCAAGGGGGTGACATATTTTAATGGAGTGGTCACCACTGATCACAGCGTGGATGGAGCTGTTTTCACTGGGACGAACTATTAGAGTTCGTCCCACGGGGAGCTGGCTTGAGCGGTTCCGGTTTACGAGCGAATTTTGGTGCCTTTAAAGTCGTTGGCGTTGAATAAAGAATACGGTATTACCTGTGCTCGTAACAACCGTTAATCTGTTCAAGTTGACTTTGATGACGATATAAAAAAGACTACTTTTTTCCGAAACGATACTGCTATAGTGAAAGATTCTTCCGGAGTTGGAGAAATTTCGGTAAGACATGGTGATAATGGAAATACGATGTTTTCACTGGGACGAACTATTAGAGTTCATCCCACGGGGGGGGGAGCTGACTTGATTAACGAATACTCTTTTAAACAAATACTTAATTATCGATATATTTCAGAAACTATCGATTTATTTCAGAAACACTATGACCGATAGACGAAATCAATCAGAGGTGAGTATGAAATAGCGTGTTTTCTTTTGTTAAAGTTTTTATGTTTCGTTATTGCAATTTTTCATTGATTTTCAGTCTAATGACACAACAAACAACGATGATTCTAGCTACGATGAAACGGGCATTTGGGAAGAATTAGACAATCATACTAACGAAATCGATCGTAACAGACGTAGCCCATCAATATTACGAAGGGCTGCATGGACACCGTACCATAGACGCCAATCGATGGTTGATCCCAGCAGGGAGACTACGTCACAGGTAATTATAAACAATTTAGATTATTAACAGTTTCATTTTCATATCTAATAAGCTTTTTTCCTTTCAGGAAACACACATTACGACTCCTCCTAGAGTACCTTTGACTGATCGTAGCAACACCGCCCACCCAACATCGGTGATTATTAATGAACTACCTTTACTGTTTCCAAACAATTTAGATTATTAACAGTTTCATCTAATAAGCGTTTTTCTTTCAGGGAACAAACACTCCGTCTAGAACCAGAGGACCTTTGGCTGATCGTAGCAACACCGACCACCCAACACCGGTGATTATTGTATTCTTAATGAATTTTTACTGTTATCTTCTTATTTTTCATTACTAAAATAAATTGTATTTTATAGGCTGCATTATTAAATCACGTTGTAAATAGACTCAGAGATCGAGCGTCTCATTCGGGTGAACTAGAGGAGGAATTGCAACACATACAAGGACACGAGCATTCTCGTATTGACTGTTTCCTTTGCTTAGGAAGTAGGACAAGATATCCTCCTCAATATTCGGTAAGTTTTATTGTACGATGATAATAGCTGTACTATCAAAGGATTATAAATGAATTTCATTTCTAATTTTCTTAGACGGCTGTGGGAAATGCACGTGCAACTGCAGCTCGTAACGTATCGGCTGATGCACTGCAGATACTAAAAAGGCTAGTATCAGACTTAGAGACAGCGTTTCAAAGAGACGGATATGAACAAAACTTCTACGCAGTCGGCGTATGGAGGATCATGATGAGCGATCTGGACAAACTTCTTGAAGAGGGCCGAAGAAGAGTGGCTGTCGCTGAAGCGGAGGCTATAATGGCCGATCGAATCCCTTCATTCGTAGCCGTAAGTTTTACAATTTGTAAAAACTGATATTTATGCTATTCATTTACAATAATATAAATTATCTTCTTTGTTTTGTATGTTGAAACAGAGAACATCAGAAGAGCAGAACGACGGAGACCGAAACAGCGGCTACCGTATAGCAGACTGTACTGTCTGCTTAGAAAGACCACCATGCACTGCCATCATACCCTGCGGTCACGTGTATTGCAACCAGTGTGCGGAAAGGGTGCAGAGGTGTCCCATATGCAGGAAACCTGCTGACAGACGCTACCGACTATTTCTAAACCTGGAATAATTGTTTAAATTATCATAGTATTCGTTAATGAAGTCTTCCCTCTAAATTCAGACTTAAAATTATTGTTATATATATTGTATTTAAATTACGTATTTGTCCTTGTCAATACATTTTTATTTTTTGAGACAATAAATTCATATTTATTAAAATACACGTATTACTCTTATTTTATACTACCGAAATTTCCAACATTCCCAAGACCTACTTGTACCCCCATCATACAGTAACACACAACTGAACGACTCGTAGCTCAGTCGCTAGCGTCACACGCCAGCAAACCAAACGTCCTAGGTTCCATTCCCCAACCAAGAATTATATTTTTTCCAAACTCACGTCATCACCAGAACAAGATGGCCCTTCCGCTCCTCCACCAGCACCAGGGGCGGGGCGTCGACGCCATCTTCATCACCATCGACCTATCAAACAAAAGGGGCGGGGCTTAGGAAGGGGTGGGGGTAAGAAATACTGCTCTCTCATTGGGGGGATAAAGTATACCCATTACTACTTAGTACTTCCGTTGGGGTTAACCTACGGCCCTGGAGATGTGCCCCTGAGTCACCTGGAACATAACTGTGAAGCAGAATTCATTAGTATGTATATTTTATTTTTGGTGTTATGGAGTGAGCTAGGCGGTCAGTAACGACAACGGCCGTCTGTATGTGTTGGGTGGGGTCATATCTACCCAGTGAGGAAATAAGTGTGGATGTTGTATGTGCGTGAGTCTGTTCGTAGAACTTTGTTGCTAAGTGTCGGAGGTGTTGTTTGATGAAAGGCACTTTTAAGTCAGTGTGAATCAGTGTTAATCTTGTACATCTAGGTGCCTTCGTGATTATTCGCAAAACCTTGTTTTGGAATAACTGTCGTCTGCGTGTGCGCGTGTTGCCTGCATAGCCCCAGGCGGGTGATGCGTAAGTGTATGCTGTGCAACATAGATACGTATATAATAGTGGCCGCCCGTAATGAAAGTAGGCTTGTTCCGTTAAGCATAGGATATAGTTGTGTTAATCTAATTGTTGCTTTTTTTAACGTGTTGGTAATGTGAGGGTCCCAAGTCAGGCCTCTGTCGAGTATGACTCCCAGATATTTTACCTGGTTCCCACAGTGAATGTCCTCGCCTAATAGTTTTAGTGGTGTGTTGAGTTGGTGTGTCATACGTTTGGAGAGAAGCAAAGCCTGGCACTTGGCCACGTTCATCCTAACTCTCCAGTAGCTCAGCCATGATTCTAGTACTGTAAGATGGTCCTGTAAATATAAGTGTATTAGATGTAGTTTCCATAACTGAGTGGATAACGCGGTGTCATCTGCAAATATAGCCACTAGTGTGTTGAGTGTTGTCGGTATATCATTGATGTAGATTTTGAACAATACGGGCCCAATAATTGAGCCCTATGGCCCCTATGGTCCGTAGTGCATATTGAGCTTGATCTATATCAACCCTAAACTTACGGTTGGACAGGTATGAGCTAACTAGGTGTATAAGCCCGTCTGGAAATTCATATTAACGTAGTTTCACTAGGAGCCCGTTGTGCCAGCCCCGGTCAAAGATCTTTTCAATGTCCAGGAAGACTATCCCAGTCGAGCTGTAATTGTTGAAACCCTTGGTTGCATGCTCCTGCTCCACCACTCTCATCAGCTGATGCGTAGCCGATTGTTTGTCCTAAAGCCAAATTGCTCTGGCCTCAGTATGTTGTGTGTATGGATATGCTTGTTGATACGTTTGAGCAAAATTTTTTCAAATACCTTGCCCATCGTATTCAACAAGCTTATCGGTCTGTATGAATCAAATACGGTTTAACGTCCGTAAGTTCCACACAGCGGCGCATTCTGGTGAGGGGAATCGGTAACAAGCAAGAATATTCCTGTCCAGCAAATCCTAATTACGTTTTGTTCACGAAAGAGTACTTACAGCTGAAAAAGTGTTACTATTGCTGAACCGAAACGCCACAAAGGAAAACCCAGATACAAAATCCATAAATAACTTTCATTTTTATTTTCAGTTTAATAAATATTTCCTAAATACGAAATCACGAAAATTTACCTTTAATGTAACGTCTTTTTAAAAATACTCAAACAAAATTAATAAATTGAGATTAAAAACCATCCGATGAGAGATTTTCTCTCTGAATATCGTTCAATAACTTTTAATAAAGGTAACTTAGCAAATTATTAACGAAAGCCATTGGAACCTTTTATATTGAAATCTCGTCTCCAAATGTTTCCGCAGACGCCACGGTGTTGTTTTTGCGAATATTTAAAGCAATGGGATATTAGTAACAAAAGCCTCACTTGTTAAAATAAATTCCAAATATATGAGCTCTACAAGAGCGGGAAGCGAATCTAAACTTATCTTGCCTCTCATTTTGTATATTTTAATTAAAACCTCAAGTCCACATGGGTTTGAAAATGCAAAAACTACGAGATAAAACTTGTAATATTATATTTCTATATAAAACATAACATAATCGCATTGGAGCATTTACGGTTACAAATTTTAAATAGTTATGATTGCATGAATCTATTCATAGATAACGTGCTATAAAACTCTCCCGCAATATGAAAGTGGATTATTCTTATTATTTTCTCAAATTACTTTTATTTCACAATGTTTTTAAAGTTATATAATTCTATTTACCTTCTGGCTTGTTGTTCTATCATATGGGCCCTGCAGAGCCTATATAATAGGAAGAGGAAAATGAAATTTTTGAACCATCAGGATAATAGTATGGTGCAATAGCAATAGGTCTATGGCCATCTTTCTATTTCATTTTTAGTGTACAATATATTTACTGTTTCAATTCTTAGCGATAAAAACAGCAGCCGCAGAACTAAACAAAATAGCCCCTACACAGGCAGTTTTCTTCGTCGATTCACAAGCGGCTATCCGTAACATATCGCGCAATACAGATACAGACTGCAAAAGAACAATGGAGACAAGAAAAGCCCTGGAACACCTGGCGAATGGGGGTTGGCTTATAGCTTTACAATGGATCGCAAGCCATGTTGGCATCTATGAAAATGAGAGGGCAGACTTTCTGGCCAAAAAAGGCACATCCATGGCACAACCAATATGCATGCCTTCGCTGCAAAGCCCTCATCAATGCAACTATCGACCGGGCCAGCAAACTACACCTCACACAGCAATCAGCAAGAAGAAAATGTTAAAACCTAGTCAGCACAGGGCCCATCGACCACAGACTTCCACGAGCTGCAGGCGTTGCCAAGTTCAGAATGCAAACCGGCCATGACTACCTGGCCGCCCATCTACATCGCATCGGTGTGCTCCCAACACCAGAATGCCCTCTCTGTGGACACGATACGATGGATGCAGATTATCTGATGAAGTGCAGCGCGCTCGAAGATTCCGGAGATGATGATGACCCACTGGTTCGACTATACTGGTCAGCGCGTCACCAAATGGCTCAACAGCCAAGGGTGGGCGTTGGCTAGTAAGTAAGAAGTATTTGCGATAAAAGTGTATTTTATTTAGACTTTAATGATTATTGCGTTACCAACACTGCCATAAAAAAGTTAATATTTTGAAAGCTTTGATCATCATTAGTTCTTTTGTGAATAAGATTTTTATTTTATTTATTCAGGGATTAACTTCGAAGGTTTCGTTAATCCATCAATTGCTATTATACTTTACGATAATATGTAGTAAATAAAATCCTCGATTATTCGTGCTCCGATTAACCGAGTCCCGGATTAACCGAAATAGTCGACGAAATATAAAGTGCCTATGTACGTTTGGCCTTCGTCATGCTCTTTGAACAATGACGTAAAGATATGTTTATAATTTATGAATTTTGTACATTTTGTACTTTAATTTACCTCATTTTTCCTTTTATAATACATTTCTTACATCTTTGACCATTTCCCCATCTATTTCACCAATTTAATGTGGGTTTACTTATCAATTTTCGAAATACTCCCTGCTATCCGAGCTTTCGATTAAGCGAGATAGCCTCGATCCGTATCGTAACCTACAGCGAAAGATAAAAGTGTTGTCCGTATTTTAGTTAGCCACATGCACCAACCCTAAAATTATTTGGAAAAATTAGTGAAGAGAATTACAAATTTATTATTATAAATACAGAAACTGGTTAAAAATATTCGCCATAAATCAATTATTATAAAGAAAAGGAAATAATAATAAACGACTTTTTATCACGAAGTACTTTATTTACATTCGGTAGAACAATTTATTTTTTAAAATTACTGGTTTATTATTAACATTTATTATTTGAGAAATAATTCCTTACTCGCATACAAAATGTTTTTGTCATATAAATATTGAAATTAAAGGGTTACGAAAAATACAATATTATAATAAAAGAAATAATAGTGAGACTGCGACGATTAGATCAGGATGGAGGTTCTTTGCAATGCAAGTGATACATTGGGGTTCCATTACTTCCTAAATCCTACTTCTTCTTGTGTTTTCTTAACTTTCGAAAGTTATAATACTATATAAAACAATTGCATTTGTAACAGATCGGATTAGCAACAGGTTCCCGGAATAACTTGCGAGGTTTAGAAAATTTAGAACATCTTACTGCGTGGAAAAGTTGTATATCTGTCTGCGTGGCATCCCGGCATTGAAGTTGATTTTTAGAATAATTTCTGTTTTCTTCTTATTTCGATGCTACACTATTGATTTTTTTTTTATTCGATCTACCTAACATATTCTTAACACTATACCAGAGGCCTACATATTTAAGGTTCTAGTTTTTTTCAAAAGTATCAGCCTATCATTGCAATATTTTGCCAACGAGTAAAAAGTAAAAGGTTTTTGATAAAAAAACCATCTATCTTTTCCACATCTGATTTCTAGTAATATAATTTTTTTTCCATTGAATGATGTTAATTTGTTAATAAATATTCTTGTCGTTTTACATCGTGTCCCAAATGTGTGATGTTGTTCTTCTGATTGTGGTTTTTCTAGCTAAGTAGTAATACATAAATCTCATAAATACGAGACATCTCGTAATTATGACTGCGTAAATCTATTCATGGATGACGAGTGGTTGAACTCTCCTGTGATTAAAAGCGCATTATTCTTCTTATATTGTATAAATGTTTTTATTTCTCGAAATGCTGGGATTAAAGTTTTCTGTTTATCGCAGCGTCTTGAAAACATTTCGTTATAAACAAAGTGAATTAAATTATATTTATTTAACATTTATGTACATATAAATAACATATAGATTTATATATGTATAGACTACAAACTACAGTAACATTTCAAATACTATGTTAAACGAAAGGGTAGCTGAACGAACTGATTTTTCGTTCTTAGTTATGCTCCAGTTAATAAACACCTTCACAACAGAAAAATACAAACAAAGAAACACTAATTCATCACACACTTTTATAGCCCAAATTAGGGAAGCTGCAAACAAAATACGACTTGCATTGGCCCAAGTTGAGAGCATAAAAGAACAAAACTGTTTAAGGTCACTAACATCCTAGACATACAAGCTGCCCTTCACTCTTGCAACCAGCAACAAACAGTAGGTCATTACGTCCTTCATAGAGTAGTTATCTTTTCTTATTTCTCCCCTTACACATTGTTGCAACGGTTTGGCATTAGCCTGTGTCTCCGATAGAAGGAAGTTAATAGTGGCAACGGCTTAGAAATCACGTTAAAACGTAAAAATCTCCTTATATTAACGCATTTCCTATTCTTGTGGTATTCGTATAAACCAAGGCCACATCTACAGGAACATTAGACCCAGGCTTTGAGTATACGTGAGTAAACTCCATTAGTATCTCTGAATCTCATAAAGTTTTACTGTAGCCATAAACCAACTCAATAAAATGCATCCAGAGTGTCTAACCTTTCTATAAAATCTCAAAAGCCACCTATATTGTTTGTATGACACATTTGTACACTACATTTACACTAGTAATATTTCCAAAATCTTGGTAATTTTAACTCTGCGGTAAGGAACCTGTGATAATATTATAACGTCTTTACCAAAAGAATATCCAACTTGATGAAATGATAATGTTATTTAACTTAAATAAGGCAAAATGTTTTCGATTGTCGTAATAGCACTTCGACATTGTATACACTGATAGTGGTCAGAAACCGCCTAAAAGGATGGAAAACCTTGTTGTTCTTAATTTTACTTAATATGTTTCTTTTTGTCAAATGACATACTTGTGAGATGAATATAACAATATACATGCATTTATTTCTGTAAAAACATCTAGTATTTATATATTGTATAAATAATATATTTAAGCTATTAATAATATCGCTTACTCTACCAGTCTGCCAGTCTCTGCCCTAATCTCTGGCTAACTCCTCTAGTCATCTCAACTCACCTAACCTCATTGACCCCCTCCTTGTCGACAAGAAAGTAATGGTTTACCCCTTGACTACGAACCATTGTTCGAAACCTGTATCTTAAGGAATAAACCTCTCAGGGGAACCAACTCCTGAATTTTTTACAAACACCAATTAGCCTCCTATAAGACTTTTAACCTCCTTTTGAGGTAGGGAAATCTTTGAGAGACACTTTCGACTTAAAGACGACAATTCGATACTCATTGAATTTATTTTATCACATTTTTTATTATAAATAATTTTTTTATTTAAATAAAAAACACAGCTAATTGAAATATATATTTTTTTAATTTGACATTTGAATTTATTATTAAATAGTCTATGCACTTTTACAGGATTTTGTATCTTATGTTTTATCCAACCTGAAATTACAGTTAACCTGCCTATCTTGTTTCAGGTTAATAGTGTAGAATATGTCTACTTATTAAGTCTAAATTATTATTGACAATTGACACACTCACACACACACACACACACCCATATATATATATATATATATTCTTGATAGTTTACGTTATACATTGTTTTTCCGTTGCACTGACTTTATGAAGTTAATATATTACTATTGTAAGTAATTTTATCCACCATTAAGTGCAATGATTTTACCTTGAGTGATGAGGCACCTTTCGGTCACTTGATCATTGTCGAATCACTGAGAGGGGCCTCATCACACAAGGTAAAATCATTGCACTTAATGGTGGATAAAATTACTATAATAGTAATATATTAACTTCATATATATATATATATATATATATATATATATATATATATATCCCATTCTTTCCTGATAATATCAAAAACCTAAAGTTCGTAGTATATTCTAACATTTAACCAATTAACATTATCTTAATTAATTTTGCCTATAATTTTGTTTATCAAGGTTAAACTTTAAATACCTCATTATCTTGTTAATAATTAACCATTTTAAGTTTCTAGTCTAATATCTAGTTACAGTAGGCTATGCATTTTATTACAAACTTCATTTAATTCACTCATTTTACCAATTATCTGTAATTGTCAATAGATGATTTCTATTAGTTATTTAAGAATAAAGCCAAATCGGATATTTCATTTTACCTTATAACATTAGACCTACTTCCCATTTCAGGCCAATGGTTGAATGGAAAGTCAATTTAGCATATTTATAAGTTAATTTAGGTCATCTAAGGGACGTTTATCTCCCTTTGGCTATTCAATATTACTTTAATTTTGGCTTGAAATTAATATATTTCGAAATAAAGATTTATGAAAAAAATAGATTGTTCATATAACCTTGTACTGCAAAAACGAGAAGTATCTTCCAAAACTGGTAGGTTGTTGGGTATTGTCCATAACTTTCTTGAAGTGCCGATGTCTCTTCACTGCATGGCGACTGTGAAATTCTCTAAGTCCGGCGTTTAGGAATTTTCTTGGTCGAGATGATGTTATAAGGATGTTTGGGCATCTGCCCAAATATCTCTACACTTCCATATCACATCGAAGCACTATTTACTGTTGCATTATAACTTATTAGTAGAAGTTAAAACACGACTGCTCGTTATGGCGGTTGGGACGCTTTTCTTCCTCGTTACCTCGACGAAGCACGCTTTCTTCTCTAAAAACCAAACTGTCTATGTCATACTTGCATCTTGGATTTTCGCCCAATGGGAACTCTGATGTCATGGTAATCGTCTGTTATTTTTTTAATCTCGACCCAATTCTGTTTGTATTTGCTTAACTGATTTCTTCTCGATTTTTTTAAATGCAATGTCTAAATTTAATTTCATTTTAATAATTTATCTGTCTACATTTCTTCCAATTTATTTAATTTACTGTTCTTTTTCACATATAACATTAAATAGCAGCGCTATTTACTCAGTGTGGCAAAAACTTATAAAAAATCTCTCTCCGCGTATTTTAAGGGAATCAAATATAATTTTATTCCTAACCTAAATTCAATGTCATACAATTTTAGATTATGATTATATTTTGCACATTTTAAGAATTTCAATTTTTCCTACCTAGCTCTAAGTTACTCTCCTTACATTTATTTTTCTAATATTAACTATTCTGTATTATATTTGGTTACCATTTATGTATTATTAGGCATTTTGGCCTGGTTCCAATTACTGTTCTATAAGCACATTATTAGATTACAGTTTTGTTTAATATATCTTATAAATTACAATTTGTTCTTTCTATGTCTAAATTACTCTGTCTACTCTTTCTTAGCCTATTATTTACTAGTCTGTAGTGTATTTAGTCCAAATCTAATTAACATTAGGCACTTTGGCCTGGTTCCAAAAACTACCCTTTTACCATTCAATTTACCCCGGTCGATTAGGCTTTGGCCAATTTAGGGTTATATTTGTTTATAAAAAATTTTACACTCACAGTTTGTCTATTTTAGTGCTAAGTAAATCTGTTTACATGTCTTTTTTTTATATTTATTATTTTGTATATCATTGATTTAAAATAATTTTAATATTAGACACTTTGGCCTGGTTACATATTCTGTACTGTTACCATACTTCATACATCGGTCATTTTGGCCGTTGTATAACGTAAATTATTATTCATTAGTGTATCGTATCGATATTAAATCACGAAAATCATATATGAGAATTGTTTACTGGTGTATTGGAGTAGCTGTGGTCAATGGGTGGTTGCTGTATAGAAGGAAACAGGAATTGCAACATGAACGAGTAGCATTTACTTTAGTTCAGTTCCAGGCTAATATAGCTAAAGCTTTGACGCATGCAGGTAAAATTATTCAAAAGAAAAGAGGACGACCCAGGAGTGATTCTCAGCCAAGACCATCAACCAAGAAAGCTGTTTCAGTGCGACCAATTCCAGACGTACAGTTTGATAATGTTGGACATCTACCAAACGTTTTGGAAAAGCAAGGGAGGTGTAAAAACTGTAAAAATGGATTTACTCATGTTCTTTGCATCAAATGCAATATGAACTTGTGCCTGACTGCAAAACGAAACTGTTTTTTATCTTTTCATTCAAAGTAAAAACTAATGTCATAAAACTATTTTTTTTTTTGTAAATATTCTTTTTTATTAATTTAATTAAAAGTCAAAATTTGATCAAATAATTATTTAGGCTAGTAAATTCAATAGTGAACTAATTTATCAAAACAGTTTAATTTTATAAAGAAATAAAGATAAGTAATTCATAAAAAACATATGATTCTAACATTCATATAATACACTAACAATTCCAATATTACTAACAATTATTTATTACAGAAATTAAGATATTCATATTAAATAACAATGATTTGGGTTTTGAAAGCATGTATCAGTTTTTATATTAATAATAATTATGCTTCATACGAAAAAGAGAAATTGGGTATCCAAGTTGCAAATTTCGTACAAACAGATCATGAATTTTCCATGAAATAAGAAAAATATAAACAGTCTCTTAAATTATGCAAAACCTTAGATTTATGACTTTATCATTCAAAAACAATATGTGTGTATATATATATATATATATATATATATATATATATATATATATATATATATTTGTAGCTTTGAAACACTGTTTTCTTGTATTCACTTATCACTTTCACTATATGTACTTAAACAAGAATCTTACCTGGTATTTATGCGAGTTAACTTTCAAAGATTGGTCGTATCTCCATCATCGGGCATCACTGACCGGGGGTTGTAGTAGACTGCGAGCTGTGTGGAATTCCCGTTGTCATAAGATGTGGTGTACCGTTATGTTCTATTTTCGGATTCACTGCACTGTGCGAGTCTTTTAAGTTTGTCTTGGGGTTAATTTTGTCTATCAGGTTGAATAATTTATCGTTTTTAAAATTTTATTTGTATTTTTTCGTTTATGATATTATTTTTATGTTTATAAATTTGTAGTTGTTCCCAGATGGTCATTTTGAGGCCTTTATGTACTTTTTTTATTAGGTGCACGTTTTTTAATGTTGGGAATGTGTGTTTGTTTTTGATGGCGTGTGTAGCTAAGTTTTAGTTGTAAATTTCAGGTTTGATGTATGCATTGAGGTGTTCTTGATATCTGTCTTTTAATTTATTTTTTGTTTGGCCTATGTATATTTTATTACAGTCTGGGCATTCGATTTTGAATATTCCGTTATTAAGTGTGGGGCATATTGTTTCGTTTGATTTTAGGTTGTTTTAATTTATTTAATATTTTTAATTCTAATTTATCTATAGTTTTTTTTATTGTATCCATTTTCTTGGGCTATTTGATATATTATTTGATTTTTTTTTGCTTTTTCTTCATTCTTTAGAGGCAGTTTTAGCATTCAGTATAATAGTGAGTTGTAAGCAGCCATTATATGTTGTGAGGGACGGTTAAAGGGGTTTGGTATTGTAGTAATGGTTTGTGTGGGTTTCCTATAAATTGAGTATTCAATGTTACTTTTATTTCTGGTTATTGTTAGGTCTAGATAGTTTAATTTATTCTTTATTTCTTCCTCCATGCTGAATTTTATTTTAGGGTGTAAGTTGTTGATTTAATTTAGGATAATATATATATATGAATGAATAATTACTATCTGGAATACATCCGTTCATTCTGCAGTCCATAAATTCTCAGTTCCAACGTTTCGCTAGAATCTCATCCAGCATTGACGAGGTGAACCCAAGCACACTTCTACTGTTGTTGGGTTCACCTCGTGAATGCTGAATGAGATTCTAGTGAAACGTCGGAACTGCGAATTTATGGACTGCAGAATGAACGGATGTACTCCGATAGTAACTATTCATCATATTTTTCCATCCGTGAAGGAATACGTATCAGTATATATATATATATATATATATATATATATATATATATATATATATATATATATATATATATATATATATACTGTCTCAAATTATGTATAGGCTGTGAACAAGAGTAATGGTTAAACAAATAAAATTTTTTTCATACATTTCAACAACAAACTCACCAACATCAGGGGACATACTTATACAAATACTAAATTATTTTCAGTTATAGTAAGGATTAATTGTATTTATACACAATGAAAATAATGTAATTATCATTGAGACAATAAATAATTGATGACGAGTAGGCGTTCGCCATTATTTAATCAGTGTTATTTTGGAAAGGCACGATAATTGTACTTTATTACGGGCAATGTAACATTCAAGGCACTATGTCTTAACCCCGCATTATTGGCCAAGGTTTGTAACGTATAGCAAGTAATATATACGGTAACGTTTTACAACGGGTCATATGTTTAAAGTTACGTTAATTCTTTCATGTAGGCTATATCGTAAGTTTGACTATTGCTATAAAGTGACATTTTTTGTTCAGAAAGTCACGCGTTGTGATATCTTAATAACGCGCCGTTTTTAATTCTTCTCGCTCAACCAAACCTACTTTCTTATCCAGTTCATATTTCGTTGTAAAATTGAAAATGATCGCTTTTAAAACGCTAATAAATGAAAGTTTTTGTTTTGTCATGAATCTTTTATAGTTTTACTCGCCTTCAATAGTGTTTGGCAAGAAAAATCAGTTTCATCACAATAAAATCAACGATCGCTGTTTTTACTTTAAATAATTAAAACCTCCTAACCACAAAACCGTTTTTGAAAGCCATATTTATTAAAAACTATTGTTCTCAGTCATTTTTGTAAAAATTTCCTCTGAAGATGATTGCTGTGAATCGAAATATACATAAAGTTGTAAATAAAATATTTGAGTGGTTATGAGATTTTATTTATTTATAACTAAATCGACACCACAGTTGCTCCAAGTTGTTATATTACATTATGTATTGATTGTATAGTAATACAATATAGAAGCAACATGGATAAACAAAATGGACTGAAAAGAAATGCAAGCTTCAAGGAAAACATTTATACAAGACTCGACTGATCGAGGAAAAGTAAAATAGGACCAAAACATTGATTGTTTGTCCAAGGGGAATCAAGTCTTTCTAGAGGGAAGTGTTACATTGATTTCGAGCAATGAAGTGCTTCTTGAGTGTTACACGCAATAATATACCAATGTTCCTAATGTTGGGAAACTATTTTGTCGTTATTCTCTAAATATGCTTGACTGAGCAGCGAAGGATTACTCCATGGGAGAACACAGACATTTCACATTAGCTATCGGGATTTTACTTATGGTTAAAACTCATTTGTGAAAATATTTAAGGGATGGCTTTTCTGCACTCAAATTTACCAAATCCTTCTTGATTACAAACGTATAGATAACATATTCCCAAGGTCGATTAAGAATTAGGATTAGAAATTCTAAAAATGACGATTTTAACCTTAGCCTATATTTAATTAGTCTACATTTTAAACTTAAAGCGTTATTTAAAACAATAAAGCTATTTCGAAACCTTTAAAAATATAGAAAATAACCTAGGAGTCATGGTGTTAAGAACACACGTCACAACGTTTCTCGGTTTTGAATTATAGTGAGCAAGTGTAATTAGACTAATTTGTTTTACGGTTAAAAAAAAGAGGTTCAGGAATAGAACCCTTCTGGAGAAATTTGAACCAGGAGAAATGTGAGGCTCGGCTGTATACTTTCGCCGATTTTCTTACTCTTACTACACATACACAGTAAGCATGGTGACATACCAGCTGACATACATTAAAATAAATGGCGTGGCGATAGACAATTAGAGCTTTAGGAAGATACTCTTCTTGAACACCAATATGAGGTATTTAATAAAGTAGGAACTGGGAAAGAATTGAGTTATATTGAGTTTATATAAATACCAAGGGGATACATAATCTGAGGGGTATTTAGGCAAACGAAAGCCCGATTGCACGAGTTAAGGGTGCAACTATCTGGGTAAATTTATAACTCAAAATAATATCTCAGACGAAATTAGAAGTAGAATGGGGAAAGTTAGAGTACAATTTACTAAAATAAAGGGAATTCTGTGTGAGACGGATTGCCAAAAATCGTTTATATTTTCAATGTCTTAAATAGTTTTTTGGCATATTATTGTAACAGTTTCATCACAATAAAGCACGTAGGAATACATGTTGTTTTTATTTTAAATAAATAAAACGTATTCTACATACAGTTTCTTTAAATTGTTGTTACACATAATGTATGCAAACATCAACATATAAACAAAGTAGATGAATCAAAACTGACTAACTGAAATGCCAGTCTTGAACAGAATTAGGCAAGAAAAAAGCGTTTCATCACAATAAAATCAAATGCATGCTGTTTTTATTTTAAATAAATAACATACCCTAATTAAAAAACGTTTTTTAAAGCCATAGTAATTTAAAAGATATTATTCTTAGTTATTCTTGCAATAACTTCCTCTGAAGGTGATTACTGAATCGAAATGTACATAAAGATTGAAATAAAATATGTTTGTGGTTGGAGGTTTATTTATTTATAATAACATCTACACCACAGTTGCCCCAAGTTCTTATTTTACATTATGTAGAGATTGCTTAGTAAAACAAAATACAAACAAGGTAGGTAAAACTGACTGAAATATAATACCATATTCAAGGAAAACATTTATATAAGACTCAACTGATCCAGGAAAAGTAAAATAGGATCAAAACATCGAGTGTTTTCCAAGGGGAATCAAGTCTTTCTGTGGGGAAGAGTTACATTGATTTCTTCGAGCAATGAAGTGCTTTTTGAGTGTTACACGCAATAATATACCAATTTTCCTAATGTTGGGAAACCTATTGTGTTGTTATTCTCTAAATATGCTTGCCTGAGCAGCGAAGGATTGCTCCATGGGAGAACACAGACTCTTCACATTTGCTATCGGGATTTTAATAATGGTTATAGCTTATTTAAAAAACTATTTAAGGAATTGTTTGTCTGTACTAAAACTTACCAATTTTGGTTTTTAATTCAAAACCATGATACAAACTTTCCAAGGTCAATTGAGGATAAAGATTACAAATTGTCATAAATATTATAAATGACCCTTAGCTCGAAATGTTTAAAATATTTAAGACTGTAAATGAAAAGCAGCCTGTTTTTGGAACCTTTATAAGTGTCGAAAATAACATCCACGAAACGAGCATATTAAGGATAATCATGGCAACGTTTTTGGCTTTTTTTTGTAGTGTGAAAATATAATTAGACTAAATTTGTTTTGCAGTCAAAAGGTGAAGATCCTGGAGCAAACGAAATCTGTAGAAATTTCAATCAGAAGAGATGTGAGGCTGGGCTGTATACTCTCTCCAAACTCTTACTCTAACTATAAATACATAGTAAGCATAACGATATCCTAAGTGTCTAAACTTATTAAATGAAATTTAAAGATTTGAGAAGATACTCTTCTCCTAGCTGGATGGCTTGAACACCAATGAGAGGCATTAAATAAAGTAGGAACTAGGAAAGCGGCGAATATTGAGAAACATAAGTTTATCTTCATAACAAGGGGATACATAATCTGAGGGATATTTAGGCAAACGAAAGCCCGATTGCTCGAGTTTAGGGTACAATTATCTAGGTAAATTTATAAACGAAAACCTCAGATGAAGTTAGAAGTAAAATTGGGAAATTGAGAGTGTAATTTACTAAAATAAAGGGAAATCTGTGTGGGACGGATCTGAGTTTGTTACGTAAAGCCCATTTATCTAGATGGTATGTACTGTTGTTGTAGGTCTGTGGAGTGGAGTATAGGGCGTTATGGAGATCGCATATAAAGAGACTGGACACACTTGAAATGTGGGTGCACCATCTTACATTGAGAGTTTCCCAGATGCAAATAAGAACGTATATATTTGAAGAGGGTTGAAAAATGAAAATTAAATTCTACTGGCAGCGAAAAGGCGAAAACTTTTACATTTGGTACACATCAAGAGAAGAGAACAATATGGAATGCTGCAGCTCATTCAGGGCAGGGTAGAGAGCATCTTGAGAAGTAGGGATGCAGGGGTGAAGAATTTAAATGATACTTCATTACCAACCCTAACAGGTTTAAACCAGCTGTATCAAAAGTACAAGTGGCTTTGACGATTACCTAACCTCTAATTGAAGAAAGTACCGACGACGGAAAAGAAAAGCCCAAATAAGACTGGCTTGATACTATAGCACCCAGGAGACGTAAGTTGTAATGTTTTTAGTAAAATTATCATTAACTTTGTTACAAAGGTTTATCAAACATATTCTACACAATAGGATTGAGCCATATGGAAATATTGTTAACTCGTATATAGTACCTTATAGAAAACGTCTCCACTCGGTATTAGGTAAACGACAAAATGATAATTACAAAATGGTATTTATAGAGTAATATACGCCTAATTAAACAAGAGCATATATGATTCATACTTTAAACACTTTTGTTTTGTTAAAATAGAACGTATTTTAATAAAATTATATTTCAAAAACAATAACTAACAGAAAATAAATTAACAATTCCCATATAATCCTATATTATGGTTTGGTGTATCCCACTTGTAACCATTGTGTCGACAAAATGATGTCCATAGTACTTCCTACCTAATAAAAGCTGACCTACTGAATAAATAAACCTTATTGTCTCAAGGTCGCATTGTTTGTAAAACTAGCAACTATTACATGAAACATTTTCAATACTGTACCATGAGAATTAAAAAAATAGATCGTAATACGTCAAATTTAAGAAAGACGAACTAATTAAATTATGTAAAATATGTATAAAAGCGGTTGAATAATTAGCTTGTACGGAGTGTAAACGTCACCATGCCCCGTAACCCGATTAGTCGCCGAGCTTTGCCAGGAGTGCTAAGAAGCTTAGGGAAGGAGGCTTTTACCCAAAGCAATGAGTTCTCACTTGCTTGCAACATAAAGTTTCTTAGTTTCGTTGGTAATTCGCAAAGTCTCGGTTCTTTCTATTTCCGTGGTAGGTTATCAATATATTTAGATTTTAGTATTACATGCGCAAGTTCTAACTGTACTTGTGATCCTCATCTTTATTTAAGTTTGTATTTAAAAATACTTAAAATCCAAAGGTTTATAAAATATCTCAAAAATTCCAGGTTTTCAACTAGGGGAAGCCCAAAGTATTTTGAGCCTTCAGATTATGTGGTTTTTAATATATTCATACAATATTAATGACTCCTTACTGTATCATTAACAAATGGTTTAAGAGAGACGGGGCAGAGATACCTTACTTGGGCCTTGAGGTTTTGACTGAAGGCAATGTGGCCAGCTCTACGCTTCACCGCTCTAAGTAGATATTTTCACAGACGGAGCTCACAGATATTCTTTGGCACCGAGTCTGGAACCCAGACCCTTTAGGTTAGTAACTCAGTCCTCACCCCTCTAGAACATTTAAGTAACGTGTATTTCTTAAAAACCAATACGGTAGGATTTCATATTAGCGATGCATCTGGGAGGTATAGTTCTAATAATTTTATCTCAGATGAATATATCTATAAGTTATGCATCTATGAGGCATTCATTAAGGTCAACAAATATTCTATAGGGAATGTTTAATGCAACAATTTAATAATTTATAACGTTTCTACAAACTCTGAGTTTATTTTGACAAAAAAACGAGTTTAAAGTTACGAATATGCTTAAAATTATTTATATCTTTATGTATTTAAGTGATTTATCCCTACTTTAGAATTATATTGATTTAGGTTCTCTTTTATTTTTAAAAACAATAAACCATCATTATATAATAAGCTTATGTAACTCTAATGAAGTGTTTAGTAATTTAAAGTATTAAGCTAGTCAACAAATATTCTTTGAGCTTAGCTTGTGGGGTTATGTTAAAAACAAATAAAAACATACACATAACTCAAAATTATTAATTTATTTACTCATACGCGTTTCAATTACCAAGTCATCATCATCTGTGAGTGTTACTAACGAGTTGTAAGTTAGAGTTTGTAGTAGTAACACTCACTGATGATGAATTGGTCATTGAAACGCGTGTGAGTAAATAAATGAATAATTTGTGTTTTTATTTGTTTTTATTAAGCTAGTGTATACCGAAACCGTCTTAGTGGTAAATTACTTTTGTAAATTCCTTTTAATATGATTTAAAAAAAACAATATATAACATACCGGGATGCATTATGTGTTCTTTCTCAATTTTTCCAAACATTACACTTCTATATTCTGTAGTAAATAAAATTCGCCTCTTTCTAACCTAATTTCCTATTGTAGTATACCTGCAGGAGCGTGGCCACTCAGGGGAAGAAGAAGAATACACATCGTATTCCAATTTTAAAATTACTATTCAAACGGCGGGTCGAAGAATGTTCACCTCTGTTAGATTTTTACCTTAGCTAAATACAGTTAGTATCTACCTGTCACGCACATTATTGAAGTAATAACTTCTTTACAAGCCGTGAACAAGACATAAGAATAAATAATTGATCCCGTGTCACGCTATTTCTGAAACGCATACCTTACAGGATATACTTCCGTCAGGTGACTCGAGTGAATTGAATGATAACATATGATTTCATACAACAGCTGATTTTGTGTTATAGGTTATGTTGTAGAACAGCCGTTTTACACATACACTATTATTTATTTATAACCGTAGGTTACTTATTTAATAAAGAGTTTTGATCGGGTAATAAAAATAAAAACTTATATAAATTTTGATAAATGTCAATAAATGTGTTTCTTTAATATCTTTGAAAGGAAAACATTTTTAAGCCCGTCTTATACTTTTTAAAGAGCTGATTTGAATTGAATTTATTAAAAGAAATTGTATTCAATCAACATTTAATAAATGTTTTTTGTTACCAACTTTATTTTATTATTAACTACAAAATATATTGGTCTTTATTAAATAGATTCCTCAAATTAAAATATAAAAATGTAATGAAAAATGTATTAAAATTTACGTCTTTATTTGAGGAATGTATTTAATAAAGATTAATATATTTATTGTAGGTAATAATAAAATAATGGTTCTATTGAGAGCTCTAACTTGAATGTAAAATTTAATAAGCATGAAATATTTTATTTTGAGCTTAAAATTTAAAATATAATTTAAATTTGTCATTATGGTTTGTTTTTCGGCCTTTTAATCATTTTAAGGAATGATATAAAGATTTATTTGTAAAATGTCTATATACTCATAAGCTAAGCGTTTTATATACCAATTTAAGTATACCGATATGTGTACATATCATATATATATATATATATATATATATATATATATATATATATATATGTGTGTGTGTGTGTGTGTGTGTGTGTGTGTGTGTGTGTGTGTGTATGTGTGTGTGTGTGTGTGTGTGTGTGTGTGTGTGTGTGTGTGTGTGTGTGTGTGTGTGTGTGTGTGTGTGTGTGTGTGTGTGTGTGTGTGTGTGTGTGTGTGTGTGTGTATGTGTGTGTGTGTGTGTGTGTGTGTGTGTGTGGCTGTGAGTGTGTGTGTGTATGTGTGTGTGTGTGTGTGTGTGTGTGTGTGTGTGTGTGTGTGTGTGTGTGTGTGTGTGTGTGTATGTGTGTGTGTGTGTGTGTGTGTGTGTATGTGTGTGTGTGTGTGTGTGTGTGTGTGTGTGTGTGTGTGTGTGTGTGTGTGTGTGTGTGTGTGTGTGTGTGTGTGTGTGTGTGTGTGTGTGTGTGTGTGTGGCTGTGAGTGTGTACAGTTATTATTTATATATAAATATATACACACCCACCCACCCACACACACACGCACACACACATACACACACACACGCGCGCACTCACGCAGGCACACACACACCCCCCCACGCACACTCACACACACACATACAAACACACACACACACACACACACACACACGCACGCACACATCCACACGCACACACACACACACACACACATACACACACACACATACACACGCTCTCTCTCTCTCTCTCGCTCTTACATACACACACACACACATATATATATATATATATATATATATGTGTGTGTGTGTGTGTGTGTGTGTGTGTGCGTGCGTGTGTGTGTGTGTGTTTGTGTGTGTGCGTGCGTGCGTGTGTGTGTGTGTGTGTATGATTGAATTCTTCTTCATTGAAATTAGATATTAGATTTGAATAATACATTTTATGTAATAACGTAAACTTCAATACTGTTCCCCTTACTTACTGAATAGTCTACACTCTTTCCAACACACGCAAAGCAAAGAAGTTATCACTTCTGTCGGCAATACCGTAAGTGGTATACATAATTTTTTTTCGATTATTGTATCAATAAATATGTTATATTAGTGAATTATATATACTAAAAATAATAAGCAAAGAAAGTAATAGAGTTTATTCCCACAAAGGTTATATCTAGAGGTTGAATTTATTTAGTGTCAGATAAACAAGAAAAAGCTAGAAAACTATATAAAGAAGAGTCTACTTAAGCACGGTAAAATCGTTGGAATAAACTTATCTACTCATTGCATTAGTGAAGTGTATTGTCTTCTAAACATAAATAATACAAAAAAAATTTTTACTGGATAAATTAATACAAATTAATATACACGAATGATTAGAAATATATAGACCCTACACATAAAATTCCAGATTATCTAAAAAAGTTGAAATTATAAAGCAACATCATATATAAATTAAAAAACATAAAAATACAATCACAATTGTATTTTTTAAAGGATGAAAGCCTTTCAATAATAAACCTTTTTTTTGATGTCGGTAAAATCAAGCGACCGATAATTTAACACTTAAATGGCCAATCCCTTATTGAATATATAATCCAATTACATTCTGATATTTAATACAAGCTGTACCTTACCTGTCGCTAGTTCCTGTGGTACATTGTGGTTGGATAAATTAGAAATGCCGAAAAAATCGAAGCATACGTTTCATAGAAGTTTAATTCTAAGAAGTAATTTGCAACACTTCAGAAGATATATTGATACAGAGCTATTGTTAGCAGTGGTTTTTTATTAATGTAATGTGTAATAAAATGCTATTTCCTTTTCCCCCTATTTTCTATTCCTTCTGTTACGTCACACTCTCCTTTTATATATCTTCTACAAATTTTCAATCTTTGTTAATAAAATATGTTTTTATACATCTAATCAAGTTCAAATTCGTCTGTTTATAAACCTATAGTGGACTACAAGTGATGTTAATACAGTGTTTCAAATATTTATTCACTAATTACATTCTAAAAATGTGGGGGTCTAGTTACGTTTCGAATTGAGTAGCTTCATATTCGTAGTCCATGGGACTGAACTAACAATCTCATAGCTAGAAATGTATTTTTCAAAGCTGTATATGAATTTATATTTTACTACCATCTGGTTGTGTTCGAAATCTCCATCTTACAACCTTCAATTGTTACCATGGTTACCACTCATTATCATAAATAATGTTCTAGGATGAATGAAAAGAATAAAATAAGCAAACTGGATTAACAGTATCGAACCTTGGTTCCCAAAGGGACAATGCGAAAGGAAAGCGAAAATAAACTACATCACAATGTAAACGATAACAAAATGGAAGGCTATAAATAGTAACAGACAAAAATAATAGTCCATCACCGTACATAGAAAAGGAAATGGAAAATTGCAAGGAGATATGTTGTATATTTTAACACCTAATATTGTTATTCTCACATAAGTACATACATATTATTATAATTGGTAGTTATGAAATAAAAAGAAACTAAAGTAAAATTTTTCTTTAGTGGCTCAAGTAGGAATTTACTTTAACAAAAAAATTATTATACTAAATAAAAAATACTGGTATTACTATTGTTTTGTTTTTAATAATGTAACATAAATTGCTTGACATTTTTGGGGTTGAATTGATTCAATAAATTCATCCGTTTTCTTTATTCCGACGATAATACATCAATAACAGAAATAACAGATAATCACTCTATCGGGGGAAGTAATGTACTAACCGTTATACTGGATATATTTAAGACACTAAGCTACATTTTATTGTGTCTGGGGATAAAATAACTTAACAATGAAAATATCGTCACAGTATAATTTTAGCAAAAGTAAGGTGGCCAATCGAGGTTATGACACAGCACAAAAATAATGTTTCTTGCGTTAAACGTTCTAAATATTACGATGTAATGTAATTTTATTATAGTATATAATATGAGCGTACCATCTAATTCCTCTTGGCGGGTTTGTGTAGTTGAGAATGCAGTTTTGTTTGCTTTGAAGATGCAACAGAATCTGTGTGCAAGCAAAATGTATTGCATCAAGCCTAAGTAACGCCTGAAGTAAACTAACTCGTCATATAGTGTGATTACGTAGCTTGATAATCGCAAACGCAAATTAGCGTGATTTCAACGCTAGACGAGTCGCGGTATTATCAAAGCTGTTTATGAAACATTACGTTACAAAAGTAGGGGTTAAAAGTTCAGACGAGCACGCACAGGCTGAATCTTGGCAAGGATTAATATCAAAAACCTTTTAATATGTTGTGGTTTTTAATTTTATCAGTACGACTGCATATGATGATATGGAAACCACAGGTGCACATATTTGTTAAATTTCAAAAAAAAGTCTGCTTTAGTGTTTGAAAGATTATCCAACTTGCGAGTCATGTTCGACCCCATCCCTTATATTATTTGGAAACATTTACTGTGGTTTATTGTTAATAAATGATATACACAACTAAACTCTAGACACAAATAATGTTATTCTAGTCATATGTAGATTTCGGTTACACAGTATTTATTTTCATTTCTCTGAGGATGTTTTAATTTGTATCCGAAACATTCATAAGACTAGAATAAAAATATTTGTGGTTTGTTGTGTGTTTTATTTATTATTAAAATAGCTGTAAATCAATTATGGACCTAAATCATATACTCTTTGAGGTAGATGTGTGTGTAACACGTTAGAGGCACAGGAGGGTGCTTACAGAAGGGCTAAGGAACGGGCAAGGCCTAGACAGAATAGCCTACGCAATGTAATCACTCTATCACCCCGACATCAAACTAAACCTACTCAAGCCTCAATTTAAACCCATCACCCTCAAGCTAAACCCCCTTCCACCTCAACTTAAACTTAACCCACCTACACTCCAAACTAAACTAACCTCATTTCAAACTAAAACCATCCCACGTCAAATTCCTCATCTCAAAATAAACCTCAAATATAAAACAATCAAGATGTTTAAGTTGACAATGGGTTACATCTCCCGATAGAATGGTCCTCATCAAACAAGAAAGTAAGTCCTACTACTTTCAAAGGTTACATAATAATATAATATATCCAAATATTTAACTGCAAACTAGTAGCTAAAGTAGAGTAATAAAATCATATTTAAACCACTTAAAAAGAACATTTACAAACACATTAACAGTTTTAATTTAGTTTAAAATAATGTGTAAAAGGATTTAAAAGTTTGCTTTATTATTTTACTTTATTGGTCTGATCCAGGAACCACGTTGTACAACACAAATTCCAGTTCCAGATAAGTTCTAAATATAATGTAAAGTGATGTGAAATCAAAATTTAATCAAAGTTTAACTGGTCACG
Organism: Prosapia bicincta; assembly: GCA_036971475.1. NCBI lineage: Eukaryota > Metazoa > Arthropoda > Insecta > Hemiptera > Cercopidae > Prosapia > Prosapia bicincta. The sequence continues at coordinate 90,120,531 of JBAIZL010000003.1, read as the reverse complement.
GCAAAATAGTAGGGTCTACAAGTTTTCATATTTTAAAAATGTGGAAAGTTATAATTAATTCGTATGATGCAATATCAATTTGTTTAACTGTTGGATAAGATTATTTGAAATGTATTTTATTTTAAATAGAAGAAATCTCTTTGTATATATCATATGTCAAATTCTAAAATAATAAAATATATGCATAGATTCATAGCATGTTAAAAGAATGTAAAGCCAGATCTAAAAACAGTGTAAATGTTTCAAATGTTTCTTTGTATCTTGTGTGTAATTTGTGTATTAAAACTTGATTTATCTTAATTTGAAATTATTGGTAAATTTATTGAATGCACTATTCTTATGTTCAATTTAATTCTTGACTGTGCAGGTCAATTAATTAATTATGTAACAGACCATTGCAATATTTAACATCTAAATTAATTAAGAATTTATCTAAACTTACGTTACATGCTACTACTTTCAAAGGACACATTAATTTACGTGTAAACTAGTAGGTAAAGTAAAGTATTAAAACATATTTAAATACACTTAGAAAGAACATTTACAAACACATTTTACAAAATGGATTGCAATTCACACGACAGTGTTATGTTATACAACCTAACATGCATATTGAGCACACGTTCCATTTTTCCATTAAAACTGGCTCCCCAGAGTTTGCCCTACATTTTTAAATCAGACTGCATAAAGCCAAGGAGTGGTACACATAGTAAAATACTTATAATTTTATATATTTTCCCTGGAATAAAAATAGAGTGTTATACATTTCTGCTTTACCTAGCATTTAACTCACTTTGACGAGATTCTTCATTTATCACGGCAATAAACATCTTTGATTTTACTGTTCTTATAAATAGAGGATATCAAAAACCCGTCAGAAAATAATAATTTAGGAACCAGGTGAAGCAAAAATAAGTCATACATAATGTAGGCTATAAATATTGAAATAAACACAAATTTCTTGTAATCCCTAAGTTACCCAAGTTTAAGAAAGAAATAAAAAGAAGAGCGTACAAAAGCATGAAAAAAGTAAACTTCAAATGCAATTAACGCTTGGACAGACACGAGCTCGACGAAACGGCAACAAAATCTAAGAATAGAGCACTAAAACCATACAAATCCAACCGCACTCTACGGTGTAATAAAGTAGAACCTATTCTAGCATATTCATGAATAGCGCCAAGTATTGCTTTTGGGGTAGCTAATAAAACTCGATTTTAAATGCACCGAACTAATATTGTAATGCTATCCTTGGAAGGATCTGAAGCCAATTAGAATAAATCCAGGGTCACTTTATTACAATTGGAAATCGATTAGGTAAGAAACTGTCTCAAGTAACTCCGGACCGGACTTGACGAATACCATCGAAATGTGATATTGGAAAATATAAAAGGAGAGGTTGGTCTTTTCCGTGTATATAATTATCATAAAAATAGGTGACAAAGACGGCTTTTGTTTTAGAAATACAGTAGAGCTCGATTATAAGAGGTAATGTGGACCGAAGGTGTTTTGGTTATTCGAAAATCCGGCTAACGTAATAATTAGTAAAATGTTGACGCAGATCTTCTTCAACCAGGGTGAAGCTTTGTGTGTAGCCGAAACCTGGTCGAAAACATTAACAAACATACAAAAACAATATATTAAATTTAATTATAGAGCTAAACAACCGACAATACATTCACTGTTACAAACATATATATGAAAACAATCGGAATGTCCCGCAATATCGTTGGCCGTTGAAAAGAAACGCAAACAATGCCATTTTTTGTTCCCTTTATGTTGCAAATCAGACAATAAACCCACAATACGAAAAGTAATCAAGCATTGGGAAATGATAGTTCTATTGTCACACAGCAAAAACTATTTCATCCCGTTACAGTACAGTCTGATGCAAAAACAAGTGCCGCAAGGACAAAAGTTACCTTTATTTTATGGCAGTGGAACAACAACGATCAAAATATTAATCAGTGAGATATATGATAATGCAGATACATAAAACGATTACCAGAGAATTTATTACAATTTATCGTCTGCAAACATATAACACCACAGACATATTGTAATGTTTTGCAGGGTGTTTTAAAACTTTATTTTAAACTACGGTGGTGTTTAATTCACGTTACTAGTTTTTCCCAAATACCTTACAACTGCGATTTGCTTAGAGCAAAAAATGAACAATTTTAGAAAATTTAAAAAAATATTAAAATAAAAGTATTAAAAAAATTAAAATATGTAAAATTAAAAATATATATTAAAAGATAAATCAAAGCAAGTTCTAAATCCAATAAATGATAAATAGAAAATACGATTACAACTCTTAATGCACAACCTTGACTACTAGCGCCCCTGCCGGCTACGTTCGAAGTAATGTCCTCTTCCGCTGAGATTAACATGAATTCCCCCCTTCTGTGGAACTGCACTCAAGGTGTTAGACGTGCATTGCAAGCTTGAGAACACAGATACCCTCACAGATCACCTCTAGTTCGTGGCGACTTTAACTGAACAATTTTCCACGGCAAGCTTTAAATATAGTCTTTCTGACGCTGAACGCGTTCCTCGGTATAAGTACTCAAGCTCTTCAAAAGAACTATTACAACGCTTTCATAGTTCGAATAGTATTTTGCTGACAGCTTGGTTACTTCTGAGTAAGCATAGAGGGCACCTCAAGTACATTGGAATCACTTTACAGAGGTGGTTGGGAGGGGATTTGGTTTGGTGCAGAGAACGTAAAGGAAGTTTCTACAACAAAGCGATACTAGCCTGTCTGCTTACATTCGGTTCGTACATGGAAACCTGGCAAGCTGATCAGTGACACACATGTGACTGATAATAATTACTTATAAAACACAACTATAAACTAAAAATTGAATTTGTTTCAGTATGCAGCACAGCTATTGTATTACAATGGATAGGCGGCCTTCCACCAGAAGAGCGCTTTGCGATCAATTAAAGTCGGGATAAGGAGCTGTATCTGCCGGTCCATGATCGTAAGTAACTTGGCCCAAAGCGCATATAACCTAGCGATTTTTCTCAGAGTGATTCAATAATGGCTACTTGATATAGCTTTTGATTTTCAGTGGTAAGAGAAATATGAAGGGCACGTCTCTGTGAACGGTATGTACTGTTGTTGTAGGTCTGTGGAGTGGAGTCTAGGGCGTTATGGAGGTCTGTGTGAGAAGGATCTGAGTTTGTTACGTAAAGCCCATTTATGTAGGTGGTATGTACTGTTGTTGTAGGTCTGTAGAGTGGAGTCTAGGGCGTTATGGAGGTCTGTGTGAGACGGATCTGAGTTTGATACATAAAGCCCATTTATCTAGCTGGTATGTACTGTTGTTGTAGGTCTGTGGATTGGAGTCTAGGGCGTTATGGAGGTCGGATATAATGGGAATTCTGTGTGAGACGGATCTGAGCTTGTTACGTAAAGCCCATTTATCTAGGCGGTATGTACTGTTGTTGCAGGTCTGTGGAGTGGAGTCTAGGGCGTTATGGAGGTCTGTGTGAGAAGGATCTGAGTTTGTTACGTAAAGCCCATTTATCTAGGTGGTATGTACTGTTGTTATAGGTCTGTGGAGTGGAGTCTAGGACGTTATGGAGGTCGGATATAATGGGAATTCTGTGTGAGACGGATCTGAGTTTGTTACTTAAAGCCCATTTATCTAGATGATATGTACTGCTGTTGCAGGTCTGTGGAGTGGAGTCTAGGGCGTTATGGAGGTCGGATATAAAGGGAATTCTGTGTGAGAAGGATCTGAGTTTGTTACGTAAAACCCATTTATCTAGGTGGTATGTACTGTTGTTGTAGGTCTGTAGAGTGGAGTCTAGGGCGTTATGGAGGTCTGTGTGAGACGGATCTGAGATTGTCACATAAAGCCCATTTATCTAGGTGGTATGTACTGTTGTTGTAGGTCTGTGGAGTGGAGTCAAGGGCGTTATGGAGGTCGGATATAATGGGAATTCTGTGTGAGACGAATCTGAGTTTTTTACGTAAAGCCCATTTATCTAGGTGGTATGTACTGTTGTTGTAGGTCTGTGGAGTGGAGTCTAGGGCGATATGGAGGTCGGATATACAGGGAATTCTGTGTGAGACGAATCTGAGTTTGTTACGTAAAGCATATTTATCTAGGCGGTATGTACTGTTGTTGTAGGTCTGTGGAGTGGAATCTAGGGCGTTATGGAGGTCTGTGTGAGAAGGATCCGAGTTTGTTACGTAAAGCCCATTTATCTAGGTGGTATGTACTGTTGTTGCAGGTCTGTAAAGTGGAGTCTAGGGCGTTATGGAGGTCGGATATAATGGGAATTCTGTGTGAGACGGATCTGAGTTTGTAACGTACAGCCCATTTATCTAGGTGGTATGTACTGTTGTTGCAGGTCTGTGGAGTGGAGTCTAGGGCGTTATGGAGGTGTGTGAGAAGGATCTGAGTTTGTTACGTAAAGCCCATTTATCTAGGTGGTATGTACTGTTGTTGCAGGTCTGTGGAGTGGAGTCTAGGGCGTTATGGAGGTGTGTGAGAAGGATCTGAGTTTGTTACGTAAAGCCCATATATGTAGGTGGTATGTACTGTTGTTGCAGGTCTGTGTAGTGGGGTCTAGGGCGTTATGGAGGTCGGATATAAAGGGAATTCTGTGTGAGACGGATCTGAGTTTGTAACGTACAGCCCATTTATCTAGGCGGTTTGTACTGTTGTTGCAGGTCTGTGGAGTGGAGTCTAGGGCGTTATGGAGGTCGGATATAAAGGGAATTCTGTGTGAGACGGATCTGATTTTGTAACGTAAAGCCCATTTATCTAGGCAGTATGTATTGTTATTGCAGGTCTGTGGAGTGGAGTCTAGGGCGTTATGGAGGTCGGATATAAAGGGAATTCTGTGTGAGACGGATCTGAGTTTGTAACGTAAATCCCATTTATCTAGACGGTATGTACTGTTGTTGTAGGTCTGTGGAGTGGAGTCTAGGGCGTTATGGAGGTCTGAGTGAGACGGATCTGAGTTTGTTACATAAAGCCCATTTATCTAGGTGGTATGTACTGTTGTTGTAGGTCTGTGGAGTGGAGTCTAGGGCGTTATGGAGGTCTGAGTGAGACGGATCTGAGTTTGTTACATAAAGCCCATTTATCTAGGTGGTATGTACTGTTGTTGCAGGTCTGTGGAGTGGAGTCTAGGGCGTTATGGAGGTCGGATATAAAGGGAATTCTGTGTGAGACGGATCTGATTTTGTAACGTAAAGCCCATTTATCTAGGCAGTATGTATTGTTATTGCAGGTCTGTGGAGTGGAGTCTAGGGCGTTATGGAGGTCGCATATAAAGGGAATTCTGTGTGAGACGGATCTGAGTTTGTAACGTAAATCCCATTTATCTAGACGGTATGTACTGTTGTTGTAGGTCTGTGGAGTGGAGTCTAGGGCGTTATGGAGGTCTGAGTGAGACGGATCTGAGTTTGTTACGTAAAGCCCATTTATCTAGGTGGTATGTACTGTTGTTGCAGGTCTGTGGAGTGAAATGTAGGGCGTTATGGAGGTCTGAGTGAGACGGATCTGAGTTTGTTACGTAAAGCCCATTTATCTAGGTGGTATGTACTGTTGTTGTAGGTCTGTGGAGTGGAGTCTAGGACGTTATGGAGGTCTGAGTGAGACGGATCTGAGTTTGTTACGTAAAGCCCATTTATCTAGGTGGTATGTACTGTTGTTGCAGGTCTGTGGAGTGAAATGTAGGGCGTTATGGAGGTCTGAGTGAGACGGATCTGAGTTTGTTACATAAAGCCCATTTATCTAGGTGGTTTGTACTGTTGTTGCAGGTCTGTGGAGTGGAGACTAGGGCGTTATGGAGGTCGGATATAAAGGGAATTCTGTGTGAGACGGATCTGAGTTTGTAACGTAAATCCCATTTATCTAGACGGTATGTACTGTTGTTGTAGGTCTGTGGAGTGGAGTCTAGGGCGTTATGGAGGTCTGAGTGAGACGGATCTGAGTTTGTTACGTAAAGCCCATTTATCTAGGTGGTATGTACTGTTGTTGCAGGTCTGTGGAGTGAAATGTAGGGCGTTATGGAGGTCTGAGTGAGACGGATCTGAGTTTGTTACATAAAGCCCATTTATCTAGGTGGTATGTACGGTTGTTGTAGGTCTGTGGAGTGGAGTCTAGGGCGTTATGGAGGTCTGAGTGAGACGGATCTGAGTTTGTTACATAAAGCCCATTTATCTAGGTGGTATGTACGGTTGTTGTAGGTCTGTGGAGTGGAGTCTAGGGCGTTATGGAGGTCGGATATAATGGGAATTCTGTGTGAGACGGATCTGAGCTTGTTACGTAAAGCCCATTTATCTAGGCGGTATGTACTGTTGTTGCAGGTCTGTGGAGTGGAGTCTCGGGCGTTATGGAGGTCTGTGTGAAAAGGATCTGAGTTTGTAACGTAAAGCCCATTTATCTAGGCAGTATGTATTGTTATTGCAGGTCTGTGGAGTGGAGTCTAGGGCGTTATGGAGGTCGGATATAAAGGGAATTCTGTGTGAGACGGATCTGAGTTTGTAACGTAAATCCCATTTATCTAGACGGTATGTACTGTTGTTGCAGGTCTGTGGAGTGGAGTGTAGGGCGTTATGGAGGTCTGAGTGAGACGGATCTGAGTTTGTTACATAAAGCCCATTTATCTAGGTGGTATGTACTGTTGTTGTAGGTCTGTGGAGTGGAGTGTAGGGCGTTATGGAGGTCTGAGTGAGACGGATCTGAGTTTGTTACATAAAGCCCATTTATCTAGGTGGTATGTACGGTTGTTGTAGGTCTGTGGAGTGGAGTCTAGGGCGTTATGGAGGTCTGAGTGAGACGGATCTGAGTTTGTTACATAAAGCCCATTTATCTAGGTGGTATGTACTGTTGTTGTAGGTCTGTGGAGTGGAGTGTAGGGCGTTATGGAGGTCTGAGTGAGACGGATCTGAGTTTGTTACATAAAGCCCATTTATCTAGGTGGTATGTACTGTTGTTGCAGGTCTGTGGAGTGGAGTGTAGGGCGTTATGGAGGTCTGAGTGAGACGGATCTGAGTTTGTTACATAAAGCCCATTTATCTAGGTGGTATGTACTGTTGTTGTAGGTCTGTGGAGTGGAGTGTAGGGCGTTATGGAGGTCTGAGTGAGACGGATCTGAGTTTGTTACATAAAGCCCATTTATCTAGGTGGTATGTACGGTTGTTGTAGGTCTGTGGAGTGGAGTCTAGGGCGTTATGGAGGTCGGATATAATGGGAATTCTGTGTGAGACGGATCTGAGCTTGTTACGTAAAGCCCATTTATCTAGGCGGTATGTACTGTTGTTGCAGGTCTGTGGAGTGGAGTCTCGGGCGTTATGGAGGTCTGTGTGAAAAGGATCTGAGTTTGTTACGCAAAGCCCATTTATCTAGGTGGTATGTACTGTTGTTGTAGGTCTGTGGAGTGGAGTCTAGGACGTTATGGAGGTCGGATATAATGGGAATTCTGTGTGAGACGGATCTGAGTTTGTTACGAAAAGCCCATTTATCTAGGTGGTATGTACTGCTGTTGCAGGTCTGTGGAGTGGAGACTAGGGCGTTATGGAGGTCGGATATAAAGGGAATTCTGTGTGAGAAGGATCTGAGTTTGTTACGTAAAGCCCATTTATCTAGGTGGTATGTACTGTTGTTTCAGGTCTGTGGAGTGGAGTCTAGGGCGTTATGGAGGTCTGTGTGAGACGGATCTGAGTTTGTTACATAAAGCCCATTTATCTAGGTGGTATGTACTGTTGTTGTAGGTCTGTGGAGTGGAGTCAAGGGCGTTATGGAGGTCGGATATAATGGGAATTCTGTGTGAGACGAATCTGAGTTGGTTACGTAAAGCCCATTTATCTAGGCGGTATGTACTGTTGTTGTAGGTCTGTGGAGTGGAGTGTAGGGCGCTATGGAGGTCTGTGTGAGAAGGATCCGAGTTTGTTACGTAAAACCCATTTATCTAGGTGGTATGTACTGTTGTTGTAGGTCTGTAGAGTGGAGTCTAGGGCGTTATGGAGGTCTGAGTGAGACGGATCTGAGTTTGTTACATAAAGCCCATTTATCTAGGTGGTATGTACGGTTGTTGTAGGTCTGTGGAGTGGAGTCTAGGGCGTTATGGAGGTCGGATATAATGGGAATTCTGTGTGAGACGGATCTGAGCTTGTTACGTAAAGCCCATTTATCTAGGCGGTATGTACTGTTGTTGCAGGTCTGTGGAGTGGAGTCTCGGGCGTTATGGAGGTCTGTGTGAAAAGGATCTGAGTTTGTTACGCAAAGCCCATTTATCTAGGTGGTATGTACTGTTGTTGTAGGTCTGTGGAGTGGAGTCTAGGACGTTATGGAGGTCGGATATAATGGGAATTCTGTGTGAGACGGATCTGAGTTTGTTACGAAAAGCCCATTTATCTAGGTGGTATGTACTGCTGTTGCAGGTCTGTGGAGTGGAGACTAGGGCGTTATGGAGGTCGGATATAAAGGGAATTCTGTGTGAGAAGGATCTGAGTTTGTTACGTAAAGCCCATTTATCTAGGTGGTATGTACTGTTGTTTCAGGTCTGTGGAGTGGAGTCTAGGGCGTTATGGAGGTCTGTGTGAGACGGATCTGAGTTTGTTACATAAAGCCCATTTATCTAGGTGGTATGTACTGTTGTTGTAGGTCTGTGGAGTGGAGTCAAGGGCGTTATGGAGGTCGGATATAATGGGAATTCTGTGTGAGACGAATCTGAGTTGGTTACGTAAAGCCCATTTATCTAGGCGGTATGTACTGTTGTTGTAGGTCTGTGGAGTGGAGTGTAGGGCGCTATGGAGGTCTGTGTGAGAAGGATCCGAGTTTGTTACGTAAAACCCATTTATCTAGGTGGTATGTACTGTTGTTGTAGGTCTGTGGAGTGGAGTCAAGGGCGTTATGGAGGTCGGATATAATGGGAATTCTGTGTGAGACGAATCTGAGTTTTTTACGTAAAGCCCATTTATCTAGGTGGTATGTACTGTTGTTGCAGGTCTGTGGAGTGGAGTATAGGGCGTTATGGAGGTCGGATATAATGGGAATTCTGTGTGAGACGGATCTGAGTTTGTATCGTAAAGCCTATTTATCTAGGCGGTATGTACTGTTGTTGCAGGTCTGTGGAGTGGAGACTAGGGCGTTATGGAGGTCTGTGTAAGAAGGATCTGAGTTTGTTACGTAAAGCCCATTTATCTAGGTGGTATGTACTGTTGTTGTAGGTCTGTGGAGTGGAGTCTAGGGCGATATGGAGGTCGGATATACAGGGAATTCTGTGTGAGACGAATCTGAGTTTGTTACGTAAAGCATATTTATCTAGGCGGTATGTACTGTTGTTGTAGGTCTGTGGAGTGGAATCTAGGGCGTTATGGAGGTCTGTGTGAGAAGGATCCGAGTTTGCTACGTAAAGCCCATTTATCTAGGTGGTATGTACTGTTGTTGCAGGTCTGTAAAGTGGAGTCTAGGGCGTTATGGAGGTCCGATATAATGGGAATTCTGTGTGAGACGGATCTGAGTTTGTAACGTACAGCCCATTTATCTAGGTGGTATGTACTGTTGTTGCAGGTCTGTGGAGTGGAGTCTAGGGCGTTATGGAGGTGTGTGAGAAGGATCTGAGTTTGTTACGTAAAGCCCATATATGTAGGTGGTATGTACTGTTGTTGCAGGTCTGTGTAGTGGGGTCTAGGGCGTTATGGAGGTCGGATATAAAGGGAATTCTGTGTGAGACGGATCTGAGTTTGTAACGTACAGCCCATTTATCTAGGCGGTTTGTACTGTTGTTGCAGGTCTGTGGAGTGGAGTCTAGGGCGTTATGGAGGTCGGATATAAAGGGAATTCTGTGTGAGACGGATCTGATTTTGTAACGTAAAGCCCATTTATCTAGGCAGTATGTATTGTTATTGCAGGTCTGTGGAGTGGAGTCTAGGGCGTTATGGAGGTCGGATATAAAGGGAATTCTGTGTGAGACGGATCTGAGTTTGTAACGTAAATCCCATTTATCTAGACGGTATGTACTGTTGTTGTAGGTCTGTGGAGTGAAATGTAGGGCGTTATGGAGGTCTGAGTGAGACGGATCTGAGTTTGTTACATAAAGCCCATTTATCTAGGTGGTATGTACGGTTGTTGTAGGTCTGTGGAGTGGAGTCTAGGGCGTTATGGAGGTCGGATATAATGGGAATTCTGTGTGAGACGGATCTGAGCTTGTTACGTAAAGCCCATTTATCTAGGCGGTATGTACTGTTGTTGCAGGTCTGTGGAGTGGAGTCTCGGGCGTTATGGAGGTCTGTGTGAAAAGGATCTGAGTTTGTTACGCAAAGCCCATTTATCTAGGTGGTATGTACTGTTGTTGTAGGTCTGTGGAGTGGAGTCTAGGACGTTATGGAGGTCGGATATAATGGGAATTCTGTGTGAGACGGATCTGAGTTTGTTACGAAAAGCCCATTTATCTAGGTGGTATGTACTGCTGTTGCAGGTCTGTGGAGTGGAGACTAGGGCGTTATGGAGGTCGGATATAAAGGGAATTCTGTGTGAGAAGGATCTGAGTTTGTTACGTAAAGCCCATTTATCTAGGTGGTATGTACTGTTGTTTCAGGTCTGTGGAGTGGAGTCTAGGGCGTTATGGAGGTCTGTGTGAGACGGATCTGAGTTTGTTACATAAAGCCCATTTATCTAGGTGGTATGTACTGTTGTTGTAGGTCTGTGGAGTGGAGTCAAGGGCGTTATGGAGGTCGGATATAATGGGAATTCTGTGTGAGACGAATCTGAGTTGGTTACGTAAAGCCCATTTATCTAGGCGGTATGTACTGTTGTTGTAGGTCTGTGGAGTGGAGTGTAGGGCGTTATGGAGGTCTGTGTGAGAAGGATCCGAGTTTGTTACGTAAAGCCCATTTATCTAGGTGGTTTGTACTGTTGTTGCAGGTCTGTGGAGTGGAGTCTAGAGCGTTATGGAGGTCGGATATAAAGGGAATTCTGTGTGAGAAGGATCTGAGTTTGTTACGTAAAGCCCATTTATCTAGGTTGTATGTACTGTTGTTGCAGGTCTGTGAAGTGGAGTCTAGGGCGTAATGGAGGTCGGATATAAAGGGAATTCTGTGTGAGAAGGATCTGAGGTTGTTACGTAAAACCCATTTATCTAGGTTGTATGTACTGTTGTTGTAGGTATGTGGAGTGGAGTCTAGGGCATTATGGAGGTCTGTGTGAGAACGATCCGAGTTTGTTACGTAAAGCCCATTTATCTAGCTGGTATGTACTGTTGTTGCATGTCTGTGGAGTGGAGTCTAGGGCGTTATGAAGGTCGGATGTAAAGGGATTTCTGTGTGAGAAGGATCTGAGTTTGTTACGTAGGGCTCATTTATTTAGGCGGTATGTACTGTTGTTGTAGGTCTGTGGAGTGGAGTCTAGGGCGTTATGGAGGTCGGATATAATGGGAATTCTGTGTGAGACGGATCTGAGTTTGTTACGTAAAGCCCATTTATTTAGGCGGTATGTACTGTTGTTGCAGGTCTGTGGAGTGGAGTCTAGGGCGTTATGGAGGTCTGCGTGGGAAGGATCTGAGTTTGTTACGTAAAGCCCATTTATCTAGGTGGTATATACTGTTGTTGTAGGTCTGTGGAGTGGAGTCAAGGGCGATATGGAGGTCGGATATAAAGGGAATTCTGTGTGAGACGAATCTGAGTTTGTTACGTAAAGCCCATTTATCTAGGCGGTATGTACTGTTGTTGTAGGTCTGTGGAGTGGAGTCTAGGGCGTTATGGAGGTCTGTGTGAGAAGGATCTGAGTTTGTTACGTAAAGACCATATATCTAGGTGGTAGGTACTGTTGTTGCAGGTCTGTGGAGTGGAGTCTAGAGCGTTATGGAGGTCGGATATAAAGGGAATTCTGTGTGAGAAGGATCTGAGTTTGTTACGTAAAGCCCATTTATCTAGGTTGTATGTACTGTTGTTGCAGGTCTGTGAAGTGGAGTCTAGGGCGTTATGGAGGTCGGATATAAAGGGAATTCTGTGTGAGAAGGATCTGAGGTTGTTACGTTAAACCCATTTATCTAGGTTGTATGTACGGTTGTTGTAGGTATGTGGAGTGGAGTCTAGGGCGTTATGGAGGTCTGTGTGAGAAGGATCCGAGTTTGTTACGTAAAGCCCAATTATCTAGCTGGTATGTACTGTTGTTGCAGGTCTGTGGAGTGGAGTCTAGGGCGTTATGGAGGTCGGATGTAAAGGGAATTCTGTGTGAGAAGGATCTGAGTTTGTTACGTAAAGCTCATTTATCTAGGTTGTATGTACTGTTGTTGCAGGTCTGTGGAGTGGAGTCTAGGGCGTTATGGAGGTCGGATATAAAGGGAATTCTGTGTGAGACGGATCTGAGTTTGTAACGTAAAGCCCATTTATCTAGGCGGTATGTTCTATTGTTGCAAGTCTGTGGAGTGGAGTCTAGGGTGTTATGAAGGTCGGATATAAAGGGAATTCTGTGTGAGAAGGATCTGAGTTTGTTACGTAAAGCCCATTTATCTAGCTTGTATGTACTGTTGTTGCAGGTCTGTGAAGTGGAGTCTAGGGCGTTATGTAGGTCGGATGTAAAGGGAATTCTGTGTGAGACGGATCTGAGTTTGTTACGTAAAACCCATTTATCTAGGTGGTATGTACTGTTGTTGTAGGTCTGTAGAGTGGAGTCTAGGGCGTTATGGAGGTCTGTGTGAGACGGATCTGAGATTGTCACATAAAGCCCATTTATCTAGGTGGTATGTACTGCTGTTGTAGGTCTGTGGAGTGGAGTCAAGGGCGTTATGGAGGTCGGATATAATGGGAATTCTGTGTGAGACGAATCTGAGTTTTTTACGTAAAGCCCATTTATCTAGGTGGTATGTACTGTTGTTGCAGGTCTGTGGAGTGGAGTCTAGGGCGTTATGGAGGTCGGATATAATGGGAATTCTGTGTGAGACGGATCTGAGTTTGTATCGTAAAGCCTATTTATCTAGGCGGTATGTACTGTTGTTGCAGGTCTGTGGAGTGGAGACTAGGGCGTTATGGAGGTCTGTGTAAGAAGGATCTGAGTTTGTTACGTAAAGCCCATTTATCTAGGTGGTATGTACTGTTGTTGTAGGTCTGTGGAGTGGAGTCTAGGGCGATATGGAGGTCGGATATACAGGGAATTCTATGTGAGACGAATCTGAGTTTGTTACGTAAAGCCCATTTATCTAGGCGGTATGTACTGTTGTTGTAGGTCTGTGGAGTGGAATCTAGGGCGTTATGGAGGTCTGTGTGAGAAGGATCCGAGTTTGTTACGTAAAGCCCATTTATCTAGGTGGTATGTACTGTTGTTGCAGGTCTGTAAAGTGGAGTCTACGGCGTTATGGAGGTCGGATATAATGGGAATTCTGTGTGAGACGGATCTGAGTTTGTAACGTACAGCCCATTTATCTAGGTGGTATGTACTGTTGTTGCAGGTCTGTGGAGTGGAGTCTAGGGCGTTATGGAGGTGTGTGAGAAGGATCTGAGTTTGTTACGTAAAGCCCATTTATCTAGGTGGTATGTACTGTTGTTGCAGGTCTGTGGAGTGGAGTCTAGGGCGTTATGGAGGTGTGTGAGAAGGATCTGAGTTTGTTACGTAAAGCCCATATATGTAGGTGGTATGTACTGTTGTTGCAGGTCTGTGTAGTTGGGTCTAGGGCGTTATGGAGGTCGGATATAAAGGGAATTCTGTGTGAGACGGATCTGAGTTTGTAACGTACAGCCCATTTATCTAGGCGGTTTGTACTGTTGTTGCAGGTCTGTGGAGTGGAGTCTAGGGCGTTATGGAGGTCGGATATAAAGGGAATTCTGTGTGAGACGGATCTGATTTTGTAACGTAAAGCCCATTTATCTAGGCAGTATGTATTGTTATTGCAGGTCTGTGGAGTGGAGTCTAGGGCGTTATGGAGGTCGGATATAAAGGGAATTCTGTGTGAGACGGATCTGAGTTTGTAACGTAAATCCCATTTATCTAGACGGTATGTACTGTTGTTGTAGGTCTGTGGAGTGGAATGTAGGGCGTTATGGAGGTCTGTGTGAGACGGATCTGAGTTTGTTACATAAAGCCCATTTATCTAGGTGGTATGTACTGTTGTTGTAGGTCTGTGGAGTGGAGTCTAGGGCGTTATGGAGGTCGGATATAATGGGAATTCTGTGTGAGACGGATCTGAGCTTGTTACGTAAAGCCCATTTATCTAGGCGGTATGTACTGTTGTTGCAGGTCTGTGGAGTGGAGTCTCGGGCGTTATGGAGGTCTGTGTGAAAAGGATCTGAGTTTGTTACGCAAAGCCCATTTATCTAGGTGGTATGTACTGTTGTTGTAGGTCTGTGGAGTGGAGTCTAGGACGTTATGGAGGTCGGATATAATGGGAATTCTGTGTGAGACGGATCTGAGTTTGTTACGAAAAGCCCATTTATCTAGGTGGTATGTACTGCTGTTGCAGGTCTGTGGAGTGGAGACTAGGGCGTTATGGAGGTCGGATATAAAGGGAATTCTGTGTGAGAAGGATCTGAGTTTGTTACGTAGAGCTCATTTATTTAGGCGGTATGTACTGTTGTTGTAGGTCTGTGGAGTGGAGTCTAGGGCGTTATGGAGGTCGGATATAATGGGAATTCTGTGTGAGACGGATCTGAGTTTGTTACGTAAAGCCCATTTATTTAGGCGGTATGTACTGTTGTTGCAGGTCTGTGGAGTGGAGTCTAGGGCGTTATGGAGGTCTGTGTGGGAAGGATCTGAGTTTGTTACGTAAAGCCCATTTATCTAGGTGGTATATACTGTTGTTGTAGGTCTGTGGAGTGGAGTCAAGGGCGATATGGAGGTCGGATATAAAGGGAATTCTGTGTGAGACGAATCTGAGTTTGTTACGTAAAGCCCATTTATCTAGGCGGTATGTACTGTTGTTGTAGGTCTGTGGAGTGGAGTCTAGGGCGTTATGGAGGTCTGTGTGAGAAGGATCTGAGTTTGTTACGTAAAGGCCATATATCTAGGTGGTAGGTACTGTTGTTGCAGGTCTGTGGAGTGGAGTCTAGAGCGTTATGGAGGTCGGATATAAAGGGAATTCTGTGTGAGAAGGATCTGAGTTTGTTACGTAAAGCCCATTTATCTAGGTTGTATGTACTGTTGTTGCAGGTCTGTGAAGTGGAGTCTAGGGCGTTATGGAGGTCGGATATAAAGGGAATTCTGTGTGAGAAGGATCTGAGGTTGTTACGTTAAACCCATTTATCTAGGTTGTATGTACGGTTGTTGTAGGTATGTGGAGTGGAGTCTAGGGCGTTATGGAGGTCTGTGTGAGAAGGATCCGAGTTTGTTACGTAAAGCCCAATTATCTAGCTGGTATGTACTGTTGTTGCAGGTCTGTGGAGTGGAGTCTAGGGCGTTATGGAGGTCGGATGTAAAGGGAATTCTGTGTGAGAAGGATCTGAGTTTGTTACGTAAAGCTCATTTATCTAGGTTGTATGTACTGTTGTTGCAGGTCTGTGGATTGGAGTCTAGGGCGTTATGGAGGTCGGATATAAAGGGAATTCTGTGTGAGACGGATCTGAGTTTGTAACGTAAAGCCCATTTATCTAGGCGGTATGTTCTATTGTTGCAAGTCTGTGGAGTGGAGTCTAGGGTGTTATGAAGGTCGGATATAAAGGGAATTCTGTGTGAGAAGGATCTGAGTTTGTTACGTAAAGCCCATTTATCTAGCTTGTATGTACTGTTGTTGCAGGTCTGTGAAGTGGAGTCTAGGGCGTTATGTAGGTCGGATGTAAAGGGAAATCTGTGTGAGACGGATCTGAGTTTGTTACGTAAAACCCATTTATCTAGGTGGTATGTACTGTTGTTGTAGGTCTGTAGAGTGGAGTCTAGGGCGTTATGGAGGTCTGTGTGAGACGGATCTGAGATTGTCACATAAAGCCCATTTATCTAGGTGGTATGTACTGTTGTTGTAGGTCTGTGGAGTGGAGTCAAGGGCGTTATGGAGGTCGGATATAATGGGAATTCTGTGTGAGACGAATCTGAGTTTTTTACGTAAAGCCCATTTATCTAGGTGGTATGTACTGTTATTGCAGGTCTGTGGAGTGGAGTCTAGGGCGTTATGGAGGTCGGATATAATGGGAATTCTGTGTGAGACGAATCTGAGTTTGTATCGTAAAGCCTATTTATCTAGGCGGTATGTACTGTTGTTGCAGGTCTGTGGAGTGGAGACTAGGGCGTTATGGAGTTCTGTGTAAGAAGGATCTGAGTTTGTTACGTAAAGCCCATTTATCTAGGTGGTATGTACTGTTGTTGTAGGTCTGTGGAGTGGAGTCTAGGGCGATATGGAGGTCGGATATACAGGGAATTCTATGTGAGACGAATCTGAGTTTGTTACGTAAAGCCCATTTATCTAGGCGGTATGTACTGTTGTTGTAGGTCTGTGGAGTGGAATCTAGGGCGTTATGGAGGTCTGTGTGAGAAGGATCCGAGTTTGTTACGTAAAGCCCATTTATCTAGGTGGTATGTACTGTTGTTGCAGGTCTGTAAAGTGGAGTCTAGGGCGTTATGGAGGTCGGATATAATGGGAATTCTGTGTGAGACGGATCTGAGTTTGTAACGTACAGCCCATTTATCTAGGTGGTATGTACTGTTGTTGCAGGTCTGTGGAGTGGAGTCTAGGGCGTTATGGAGGTGTGTGAGAAGGATCTGAGTTTGTTACGTAAAGCCCATTTATCTAGGTGGTATGTACTGTTGTTGCAGGTCTGTGAAGTGGAGTCTAGGGCGTTATGGAGGTGTGTGAGAAGGATCTGAGTTTGTTACGTAAAGCCCATATATGTAGGTGGTATGTACTGTTGTTGCAGGTCTGTGTAGTGGGGTCTAGGGCGTTATGGAGGTCGGATATAAAGGGAATTCTGTGTGAGACGGATCTGAGTTTGTAACGTACAGCCCATTTATCTAGGCGGTTTGTACTGTTGTTGCAGGTCTGTGGAGTGGAGTCTAGGGCGTTATGGAGGTCGGATATAAAGGGAATTCTGTGTGAGACGGATCTGATTTTGTAACGTAAAGCCCATTTATCTAGGCAGTATGTATTGTTATTGCAGGTCTGTGGAGTGGAGTCTAGGGCGTTATGGAGGTCGGATATAAAGGGAATTCTGTGTGAGACGGATCTGAGTTTGTAACGTAAAAACCATTTATCTAGACGGTATGTACTGTTGTTGTAGGTCTGTGGAGTGGAATGTAGGGCGTTATGGAGGTCTGTGTGAGACGGATCTGAGTTTGTTACATAAAGCCCATTTATCTAGGTGGTATGTACTGTTGTTGTAGGTCTGTGGAGTGGAGTCTAGGGCGTTATGGAGGTCGGATATAATGGGAATTCTGTGTGAGACGGATCTGAGCTTGTTACGTAAAGCCCATTTATCTAGGCGGTATGTACTGTTGTTGCAGGTCTGTGGAGTGGAGTCTCGGGCGTTATGGAGGTCTGTGTGAAAAGGATCTGAGTTTGTTACGCAAAGCCCATTTATCTAGGTGGTATGTACTGTTGTTGTAGGTCTGTGGAGTGGAGTCTAGGACGTTATGGAGGTCGGATATAATGGGAATTCTGTGTGAGACGGATCTGAGTTTGTTACGAAAAGCCCATTTATCTAGGTGGTATGTACTGCTGTTGCAGGTCTGTGGAGTGGAGACTAGGGCGTTATGGAGGTCGGATATAAAGGGAATTCTGTGTGAGAAGGATCTGAGTTTGTTACGTAAAGCCCATTTATCTAGGTGGTATGTACTGTTGTTTTAGGTCTGTGGAGTGGAGTCTAGGGCGTTATGGAGGTCTGTGTGAGACGGATCTGAGTTTGTTACATAAAGCCCATTTATCTAGGTGGTATGTACTGTTGTTGTAGGTCTGTGGAGTGGAGTCAAGGGCGTTATGGAGGTCGGATATAATGGGAATTCTGTGTGAGACGAATCTGAGTTTGTAACGTAAAGCCCATTTATCTAGGCGGTATGTTCTATTGTTGCAAGTCTGTGGAGTGGAGTCTAGGGTGTTATGAAGGTCGGATATAAAGGGAATTCTGTGTGAGAAGGATCTGAGTTTGTTACGTAAAGCCCATTTATCTAGCTTGTATGTACTGTTGTTGCAGGTCTGTGAAGTGGAGTCTAGGGCGTTATGTAGGTCGGATGTAAAGGGAATTCTGTGTGAGACGGATCTGAGTTTGTTACGTAAAACCCATTTATCTAGGTGGTATGTACTGTTGTTGTAGGTCTGTAGAGTGGAGTCTAGGGCGTTATGGAGGTCTGTGTGAGACGGATCTGAGATTGTCACATAAAGCCCATTTATCTAGGTGGTATGTACTGCTGTTGTAGGTCTGTGGAGTGGAGTCAAGGGCGTTATGGAGGTCGGATATAATGGGAATTCTGTGTGAGACGAATCTGAGTTTTTTACGTAAAGCCCATTTATCTAGGTGGTATGTACTGTTGTTGCAGGTCTGTGGAGTGGAGTCTAGGGCGTTATGGAGGTCGGATATAATGGGAATTCTGTGTGAGACGGATCTGAGTTTGTATCGTAAAGCCTATTTATCTAGGCGGTATGTACTGTTGTTGCAGGTCTGTGGAGTGGAGACTAGGGCGTTATGGAGGTCTGTGTAAGAAGGATCTGAGTTTGTTACGTAAAGCCCATTTATCTAGGTGGTATGTACTGTTGTTGTAGGTCTGTGGAGTGGAGTCTAGGGCGATATGGAGGTCGGATATACAGGGAATTCTATGTGAGACGAATCTGAGTTTGTTACGTAAAGCCCATTTATCTAGGCGGTATGTACTGTTGTTGTAGGTCTGTGGAGTGGAATCTAGGGCGTTATGGAGGTCTGTGTGAGAAGGATCCGAGTTTGTTACGTAAAGCCCATTTATCTAGGTGGTATGTACTGTTGTTGCAGGTCTGTAAAGTGGAGTCTACGGCGTTATGGAGGTCGGATATAATGGGAATTCTGTGTGAGACGGATCTGAGTTTGTAACGTACAGCCCATTTATCTAGGTGGTATGTACTGTTGTTGCAGGTCTGTGGAGTGGAGTCTAGGGCGTTATGGAGGTGTGTGAGAAGGATCTGAGTTTGTTACGTAAAGCCCATTTATCTAGGTGGTATGTACTGTTGTTGCAGGTCTGTGGAGTGGAGTCTAGGGCGTTATGGAGGTGTGTGAGAAGGATCTGAGTTTGTTACGTAAAGCCCATATATGTAGGTGGTATGTACTGTTGTTGCAGGTCTGTGTAGTTGGGTCTAGGGCGTTATGGAGGTCGGATATAAAGGGAATTCTGTGTGAGACGGATCTGAGTTTGTAACGTACAGCCCATTTATCTAGGCGGTTTGTACTGTTGTTGCAGGTCTGTGGAGTGGAGTCTAGGGCGTTATGGAGGTCGGATATAAAGGGAATTCTGTGTGAGACGGATCTGATTTTGTAACGTAAAGCCCATTTATCTAGGCAGTATGTATTGTTATTGCAGGTCTGTGGAGTGGAGTCTAGGGCGTTATGGAGGTCGGATATAAAGGGAATTCTGTGTGAGACGGATCTGAGTTTGTAACGTAAATCCCATTTATCTAGACGGTATGTACTGTTGTTGTAGGTCTGTGGAGTGGAATGTAGGGCGTTATGGAGGTCTGTGTGAGACGGATCTGAGTTTGTTACATAAAGCCCATTTATCTAGGTGGTATGTACTGTTGTTGTAGGTCTGTGGAGTGGAGTCTAGGGCGTTATGGAGGTCGGATATAATGGGAATTCTGTGTGAGACGGATCTGAGCTTGTTACGTAAAGCCCATTTATCTAGGCGGTATGTACTGTTGTTGCAGGTCTGTGGAGTGGAGTCTCGGGCGTTATGGAGGTCTGTGTGAAAAGGATCTGAGTTTGTTACGCAAAGCCCATTTATCTAGGTGGTATGTACTGTTGTTGTAGGTCTGTGGAGTGGAGTCTAGGACGTTATGGAGGTCGGATATAATGGGAATTCTGTGTGAGACGGATCTGAGTTTGTTACGAAAAGCCCATTTATCTAGGTGGTATGTACTGCTGTTGCAGGTCTGTGGAGTGGAGACTAGGGCGTTATGGAGGTCGGATATAAAGGGAATTCTGTGTGAGAAGGATCTGAGTTTGTTACGTAGAGCTCATTTATTTAGGCGGTATGTACTGTTGTTGTAGGTCTGTGGAGTGGAGTCTAGGGCGTTATGGAGGTCGGATATAATGGGAATTCTGTGTGAGACGGATCTGAGTTTGTTACGTAAAGCCCATTTATTTAGGCGGTATGTACTGTTGTTGCAGGTCTGTGGAGTGGAGTCTAGGGCGTTATGGAGGTCTGTGTGGGAAGGATCTGAGTTTGTTACGTAAAGCCCATTTATCTAGGTGGTATATACTGTTGTTGTAGGTCTGTGGAGTGGAGTCAAGGGCGATATGGAGGTCGGATATAAAGGGAATTCTGTGTGAGACGAATCTGAGTTTGTTACGTAAAGCCCATTTATCTAGGCGGTATGTACTGTTGTTGTAGGTCTGTGGAGTGGAGTCTAGGGCGTTATGGAGGTCTGTGTGAGAAGGATCTGAGTTTGTTACGTAAAGGCCATATATCTAGGTGGTAGGTACTGTTGTTGCAGGTCTGTGGAGTGGAGTCTAGAGCGTTATGGAGGTCGGATATAAAGGGAATTCTGTGTGAGAAGGATCTGAGTTTGTTACGTAAAGCCCATTTATCTAGGTTGTATGTACTGTTGTTGCAGGTCTGTGAAGTGGAGTCTAGGGCGTTATGGAGGTCGGATATAAAGGGAATTCTGTGTGAGAAGGATCTGAGGTTGTTACGTTAAACCCATTTATCTAGGTTGTATGTACGGTTGTTGTAGGTATGTGGAGTGGAGTCTAGGGCGTTATGGAGGTCTGTGTGAGAAGGATCCGAGTTTGTTACGTAAAGCCCAATTATCTAGCTGGTATGTACTGTTGTTGCAGGTCTGTGGAGTGGAGTCTAGGGCGTTATGGAGGTCGGATGTAAAGGGAATTCTGTGTGAGAAGGATCTGAGTTTGTTACGTAAAGCTCATTTATCTAGGTTGTATGTACTGTTGTTGCAGGTCTGTGGAGTGGAGTCTAGGGCGTTATGGAGGTCGGATATAAAGGGAATTCTGTGTGAGACGGATCTGAGTTTGTAACGTAAAGCCCATTTATCTAGGCGGTATGTTCTATTGTTGCAAGTCTGTGGAGTGGAGTCTAGGGTGTTATGAAGGTCGGATATAAAGGGAATTCTGTGTGAGAAGGATCTGAGTTTGTTACGTAAAGCCCATTTATCTAGCTTGTATGTACTGTTGTTGCAGGTCTGTGAAGTGGAGTCTAGGGCGTTATGTAGGTCGGATGTAAAGGGAAATCTGTGTGAGACGGATCTGAGTTTGTTACGTAAAACCCATTTATCTAGGTGGTATGTACTGTTGTTGTAGGTCTGTAGAGTGGAGTCTAGGGCGTTATGGAGGTCTGTGTGAGACGGATCTGAGATTGTCACATAAAGCCCATTTATCTAGGTGGTATGTACTGTTGTTGTAGGTCTGTGGAGTGGAGTCAAGGGCGTTATGGAGGTCGGATATAATGGGAATTCTGTGTGAGACGAATCTGAGTTTTTTACGTAAAGCCCATTTATCTAGGTGGTATGTACTGTTATTGCAGGTCTGTGGAGTGGAGTCTAGGGCGTTATGGAGGTCGGATATAATGGGAATTCTGTGTGAGACGAATCTGAGTTTGTATCGTAAAGCCTATTTATCTAGGCGGTATGTACTGTTGTTGCAGGTCTGTGGAGTGGAGACTAGGGCGTTATGGAGTTCTGTGTAAGAAGGATCTGAGTTTGTTACGTAAAGCCCATTTATCTAGGTGGTATGTACTGTTGTTGTAGGTCTGTGGAGTGGAGTCTAGGGCGATATGGAGGTCGGATATACAGGGAATTCTATGTGAGACGAATCTGAGTTTGTTACGTAAAGCCCATTTATCTAGGCGGTATGTACTGTTGTTGTAGGTCTGTGGAGTGGAATCTAGGGCGTTATGGAGGTCTGTGTGAGAAGGATCCGAGTTTGTTACGTAAAGCCCATTTATCTAGGTGGTATGTACTGTTGTTGCAGGTCTGTAAAGTGGAGTCTAGGGCGTTATGGAGGTCGGATATAATGGGAATTCTGTGTGAGACGGATCTGAGTTTGTAACGTACAGCCCATTTATCTAGGTGGTATGTACTGTTGTTGCAGGTCTGTGGAGTGGAGTCTAGGGCGTTATGGAGGTGTGTGAGAAGGATCTGAGTTTGTTACGTAAAGCCCATTTATCTAGGTGGTATGTACTGTTGTTGCAGGTCTGTGAAGTGGAGTCTAGGGCGTTATGGAGGTGTGTGAGAAGGATCTGAGTTTGTTACGTAAAGCCCATATATGTAGGTGGTATGTACTGTTGTTGCAGGTCTGTGTAGTGGGGTCTAGGGCGTTATGGAGGTCGGATATAAAGGGAATTCTGTGTGAGACGGATCTGAGTTTGTAACGTACAGCCCATTTATCTAGGCGGTTTGTACTGTTGTTGCAGGTCTGTGGAGTGGAGTCTAGGGCGTTATGGAGGTCGGATATAAAGGGAATTCTGTGTGAGACGGATCTGATTTTGTAACGTAAAGCCCATTTATCTAGGCAGTATGTATTGTTATTGCAGGTCTGTGGAGTGGAGTCTAGGGCGTTATGGAGGTCGGATATAAAGGGAATTCTGTGTGAGACGGATCTGAGTTTGTAACGTAAAAACCATTTATCTAGACGGTATGTACTGTTGTTGTAGGTCTGTGGAGTGGAATGTAGGGCGTTATGGAGGTCTGTGTGAGACGGATCTGAGTTTGTTACATAAAGCCCATTTATCTAGGTGGTATGTACTGTTGTTGTAGGTCTGTGGAGTGGAGTCTAGGGCGTTATGGAGGTCGGATATAATGGGAATTCTGTGTGAGACGGATCTGAGCTTGTTACGTAAAGCCCATTTATCTAGGCGGTATGTACTGTTGTTGCAGGTCTGTGGAGTGGAGTCTCGGGCGTTATGGAGGTCTGTGTGAAAAGGATCTGAGTTTGTTACGCAAAGCCCATTTATCTAGGTGGTATGTACTGTTGTTGTAGGTCTGTGGAGTGGAGTCTAGGACGTTATGGAGGTCGGATATAATGGGAATTCTGTGTGAGACGGATCTGAGTTTGTTACGAAAAGCCCATTTATCTAGGTGGTATGTACTGCTGTTGCAGGTCTGTGGAGTGGAGACTAGGGCGTTATGGAGGTCGGATATAAAGGGAATTCTGTGTGAGAAGGATCTGAGTTTGTTACGTAAAGCCCATTTATCTAGGTGGTATGTACTGTTGTTTTAGGTCTGTGGAGTGGAGTCTAGGGCGTTATGGAGGTCTGTGTGAGACGGATCTGAGTTTGTTACATAAAGCCCATTTATCTAGGTGGTATGTACTGTTGTTGTAGGTCTGTGGAGTGGAGTCAAGGGCGTTATGGAGGTCGGATATAATGGGAATTCTGTGTGAGACGAATCTGAGTTGGTTACGTAAAGCCCATTTATCTAGGCGGTATGTACTGTTGTTGTAGGTCTGTGGAGTGGAGTCTAGGGCGTTATGGAGGTCTGTGTGAGAAGGATCCGAGTTTGTTACGTAAAGGCCATTTATCTAGGTGGTTTGTACTGTTGTTGCAGGTCTGTGGAGTGGAGTCTAGGGCGTTATGGAGGTCGGATATAAAGGGAATTCTGTATGAGAAGGATCTGAGTTTATTACGTAAAGCCCATTTATCTAGGTGGTATGTACTGTTGTTGCAGGTCTGTGGAGTGGAGTCTAGGGCGTTATGGAGGTCTGTGTGAGAAGGATCTGAGTTTGTTACGTAAAGACCATATATCTAGGTGGTATGTACTGTTGTTGCAGGTCTGTGGAGTGGAGTCTAGAGCGTTATGGAGGTCGGATATAAAGGGAATTCTGTGTGAGAAGGATCTGAGTTTGTTACGTAAAGCCCATTTATCTAGGTTGTATGTACTGTTGTTGTAGGTCTGTGGAGTGGAATGTAGGGCGTTATGGAGGTCTGTGTGAGACGGATCTGAGTTTGTTACATAAAGCCCATTTATCTAGGTGGTATGTACTGTTGTTGCAGGTCTGTGGAGTGGAGTCTCGGGCGTTATGGAGGTCTGTGTGAAAAGGATCTGAGTTTGTTACGCAAAGCCCATTTATCTAGGTGGTATGTACTGTTGTTGTAGGTCTGTGGAGTGGAGTCTAGGACGTTATGGAGGTCGGATATAATGGGAATTCTGTGTGAGACGGATCTGAGTTTGTTACGAAAAGCCCATTTATCTAGGTGGTATGTACTGCTGTTGCAGGTCTGTGGAGTGGAGACTAGGGCGTTATGGAGGTCGGATATAAAGGGAATTCTGTGTGAGAAGGATCTGAGTTTGTTACGTAAAGCCCATTTATCTAGGTGGTATGTACTGTTGTTTTAGGTCTGTGGAGTGGAGTCTAGGGCGTTATGGAGGTCTGTGTGAGACGGATCTGAGTTTGTTACATAAAGCCCATTTATCTAGGTGGTATGTACTGTTGTTGTAGGTCTGTGGAGTGGAGTCAAGGGCGTTATGGAGGTCGGATATAATGGGAATTCTGTGTGAGACGAATCTGAGTTGGTTACGTAAAGCCCATTTATCTAGGCGGTATGTACTGTTGTTGTAGGTCTGTGGAGTGGAGTCTAGGGCGTTATGGAGGTCTGTGTGAGAAGGCTCCGAGTTTGTTACGTAAAGCCCATTTATCTAGGTGGTTTGTACTGTTGTTGCAGGTCTGTGGAGTGGAGTCTAGGGCGTTATGGAGGTCGGATATAAAGGGAATTCTGTATGAGAAGGATCTGAGTTTGTTACGTAAAGCCCATTTATCTAGGTGGTATGTACTGTTGTTGCAGGTCTGTGGAGTGGAGTCTAGGGCGTTATGGAGGTCTGTGTGAGAAGGATCTGAGTTTGTTACGTAAAGACCATATATCTAGGTGGTATGTACTGTTGTTGCAGGTCTGTGGAGTGGAGTCTAGAGCGTTATGGAGGTCGGATATAAAGGGAATTCTGTGTGAGAAGGATCTGAGTTTGTTACGTAAAGCCCATTTATCTAGGTTGTATGTACTGTTGTTGCAGGTCTGTGAAGTGGAGTCTAGGGCGTTATGGAGGTCGGATATAAAGGGAATTCTGTGTGAGAAGGATCTGAGGTTGTTACGTAAAACCCATTTATCTAGGTTGTATGTACTGTTGTTGTAGGTATGTGGAGTGGAGTCTAGGGCATTATGGAGGTCTGTGTGAGAAGGATCCGAGTTTGTTACGTAAAGCCCATTTATCTAGCTGGTATGTACTGTTGTTGCAGGTCTGTGGAGTGGAGTCTAGGGCGTTATGAAGGTCGGATGTAAAGGGATTTCTGTGTGAGAAGGATCTGAGTTTGTTACGTAGAGCTCATTTATTTAGGCGGTATGTACTGTTGTTGTAGGTCTGTGGAGTGGAGTCTAGGGCGTTATGGAGGTCGGATATAATGGGAATTCTGTGTGAGACGGATCTGAGTTTGTTACGTAAAGCCCATTTATTTAGGCGGTATGTACTGTTGTTGCAGGTCTGTGGAGTGGAGTCTAGGGCGTTATGGAGGTCTGTGTGGGAAGGATCTGAGTTTGTTACGTAAAGCCCATTTATCTAGGTGGTATATACTGTTGTTGTAGGTCTGTGGAGTGGAGTCAAGGGCGATATGGAGGTCGGATATAAAGGGAATTCTGTGTGAGACGAATCTGAGTTTGTTACGTAAAGCCCATTTATCTAGGCGGTATGTACTGTTGTTGTAGGTCTGTGGAGTGGAGTCTAGGGCGTTATGGAGGTCTGTGTGAGAAGGATCTGAGTTTGTTACGTAAAGACCATATATCTAGGTGGTAGGTACTGTTGTTGCAGGTCTGTGGAGTGGAGTCTAGAGCGTTATGGAGGTCGGATATAAAGGGAATTCTGTGTGAGAAGGATCTGAGTTTGTTACGTAAAGCCCATTTATCTAGGTTGTATGTACTGTTGTTGCAGGTCTGTGAAGTGGAGTCTAGGGCGTTATGGAGGTCGGATATAAAGGGAATTCTGTGTGAGAAGGATCTGAGGTTGTTACGTTAAACCCATTTATCTAGGTTGTATGTACGGTTGTTGTAGGTATGTGGAGTGGAGTCTAGGGCGTTATGGAGGTCTGTGTGAGAAGGATCCGAGTTTGTTACGTAAAGCCCAATTATCTAGCTGGTATGTACTGTTGTTGCAGGTCTGTGGAGTGGAGTCTAGGGCGTTATGGAGGTCGGATGTAAAGGGAATTCTGTGTGAGAAGGATCTGAGTTTGTTACGTAAAGCTCATTTATCTAGGTTGTATGTACTGCTGTTGCAGGTCTGTGGAGTGGAGTCTAGGGCGTTATGGAGGTCGGATATAAAGGGAATTCTGTGTGAGACGGATCTGAGTTTGTAACGTAAAGCCCATTTATCTAGGCGGTATGTACTATTGTTGCAAGTCTGTGGAGTGGAGTCTAGGGCGTTATGGAGGTCTGTGTGAGAAGGATCTGAGTTTGTTACGTAAAGCCCATTTATCTAGGTGGTATGTACTGTTGTTGTAGGTCTGTGGAGTGGAGTCTAGGGCAATATGGAGGTCGGATATACAGGGAATTCTGTGTGAGACGAATCTGAGTTTGTTACGTAAAGCCCATTTATCTAGGCGGTATGTACTGTTGTTGTAGGTCTGTGGAGTGGAATCTAGGGCGTTATGGAGGTCTGTGTGAGAAGGATACGAGTTTGTTACGTAAAGCCCATTTATCTAGGTGGTATGTACTGTTGTTGCAGGTCTGTGGAGTGGAGTCTAGGGCGTTATGGAGGTCGGAAGTAAAGGGAATTCTGTGTGAGAAGGATCTGAGTTTATTACGTAAAGCCCATATATCTAGGTGGTATGTACTGTTGTTGCAGGTCTGTGGAGTGGAGTCTAGGGTGTTATGAAGGTCGGATATAAAGGGAATTCTGTGTGAGAAGGATCTGAGTTTGTTACGTAAAGCCCATTTATCTAGCTTGTATGTACTGTTGTTGCAGGTCTGTGAAGTGGAGTCTAGGGCGATATGTAGGTCGGATGTAAAGGGAATTCTGTGTGAGACGGATCTGAGTTTGTTACGTAAAGCCCATTTATATAGGTGGTATGTACTGTTGTTGTAGGTCTGTGGAGTGGTGTCTAGGGCGTTATGGAGGTCGAATATAATGGGAATTCTGTGTGAGACGGATCTGAGTTTGTTACGTAAAGCCCATTTATCTAGGTGGTATGTACTGCTGTTGCAGGTCTGTGGAGTGGAGTCTAGGGCGTTATGGAGGTCGGATATAAAGGGAATTCTGCGTGAGAAGGATCTGTGTTTGTTACGTAAAGCCCATTTATCTAGGTGGTATGTACTGTTGTTGTAGGTCTGTGGAGTGGAGTTTAGGGCGTTATGGAGGACGGATATAATGGGAATTCTGTGAGAGACGGATCTGAGTTTGTTACGTAAAGCCCATTTATCTAGGCGGTATGTACTATTGTTGCAAGTCTGTGGAGTGGAGTCTAGGGCGTTATGGAGGTCTGTGTGAGAAGGATCTGAGTTTGTTACGTAAAGCCCATTTATCTAGGTGGTATGTACTGTTGTTGTAGGTCTGTGGAGTGGAGTCTAGAGCAATATGGAGGTCGGATATACAGGGAATTCTGTGTGAGACGAATCTGAGTTTGTTACGTAAAGCCCATTTATCTAGGCGGTATGTACTGTTGTTGTAGGTCTGTGGAGTGGAATCTAGGGCGTTATGGAGGTCTGTGTGAGAAGGATACGAGTTTGTTACGTAAAGCCCATTTATCTAGGTGGTATGTACTGTTGTTGCAGGTCTGTGGAGTGGAGTCTAGGGCGTTATGGAGGTCGGAAGTAAAGGGAATTCTGTGTGAGAAGGATCTGAGTTTGTTACGTAAAGCCCATTTATCTAGGGGGTATGTACTGTTGTTGCAGGTCTGTGGAGTGGAGTCTAGGGCGTTATGGAGGTCTGTGTGAGAAGGATCTGAGTTTGTTACGTAAAGCCCATATATCTAGGTGGTATGTACTGTTGTTGCAGGTCTGTGGAGTGGAGTCTAGGGTGTTATGAAGGTCGGATATAAAGGGAATTCTGTGTGAGAAGGATCTGAGTTTGTTACGTAAAGCCCATTTATCTAGCTTGTATGTACTGTTGTTGCAGGTCTGTGAAGTGGAGTCTAGGGCGTTATGTAGGTCGGATGTAAAGGGAATTCTGTGTGAGAAGGATCTGACTTTGTTACGTAAAGCCCATTTATCTAGGTTGTATGTACTGTTGTTGCAGGTCTGTGGAGTGAGGTCTAGGGCGTTATGGAGGTCGGATATAAAGGGAATTCTGTGTGAGACGGATCTGAGTTTGTTACGTAAAGCCCATTTATCTAGGTGGTATGTACTGTTGTTGCAGGTCTGTGGAGTGGAGTCTAGGGCGTTATGGAGGTCGGATATAAAGGGAATTCTGTGTGAGAAGGATCTGAGCTTGTTACGTAAAGCCCATTTATCCAGGTGGTATGTACTGTTGTTGCAGGTCTGTGGAGTGGATTCTAGGGCTTTATGGAGGTCTATGTGAGACGGATCTGAGTTTGTTAGGTAAAGCCCATTTATCTAGGTGGTATGTGCTGTTGTTGCAGGTCTGTGGAGTGGAGTCTAGGGCGTTGTGGGGGTATGTGTGAGACGGATCTGAGTTTTTTACGTAAAGCTCATTTATCTAGGTGGTATTTACTGTTGTTGCAGGTCTGTGGAGTGGTGTCTAGGGCGTTGTGGAGTTCTGTGTGAGATGGATCTGAGTTTGTTACGTAAAGCCCATTTATCCAGGTGGTATGTACTGTTGTTGTAGGTCTGTGGTGTGGAGTCTAGGGCGTTATGGAGGTCTGTGTGAGACGGATCTGAATTTGTTACGTAAAGCCCACTTATCCAGGTGGTATGTACTGTTGTTGCAGGTCTGTGGAGTGGAGTCTAGGGCGTTATGGAGGTCTGTGTGAGACGGATCTGAGTTTGTTACGTAAAGCCCATTTGTCTAGGTGGTATGTACTGTTGTTGTAGGTTTGTGGAATGGAGTCTAGGGCGTTATGGAGGTCTGTGTGAGACGGATCTGAGTTTGATACGTAAAGCCCATTTATCTAGGTGGTATGTACTGTTGTTGTAGGTCTGTGGAGTGGAGTATAGGGCGTTATGGAGATCGCATATAAAGAGACTGGACACACTTGAAATGTGGGTGCACCATCTTACATTGAGAGTTTCCCAGATGCAAATAAGAACGTAAATATTTGAAGAAGGATGAAAAATGAAAATTAAATTCTACTGGCAGCGAAAAGGCGAAAACCTTTACATTTGGTACACATTAAGAGAAGAGAACAATATGGAATGATGCAGCTCATTCAGGGCAGGGTAGAGAGTATCTTGAGAAGTAGGGATGCAGGGATGAAGAATTTAAATGATACTCCATTACCAACCCCAACAGGTTTAAACCAGCTGTATCAAAAGTACCATATGGAAATATTGTTAACTCGTATATAGTACCTTATAGAAAACATCTGCACTCGGTATTAGGTAAACGACAAAATGATAATTACAAAATGGTATTTATAAAGTAATATACGCCTAATTAAACAAGAGCATATATGATTCATACTTTAAACACTTTTGTTTTGTTAAAATAGAACGTATTTTAATAAAATTATATTTCAAAAACAATAAGTAACAGAAAATAAATTAACAATTCCCATATAATCCTATATTATGGTTTGGTGTATCCCACTTGTAACCATTGTGTCGACAAAATGATGTCCATAGTACTTCCTACCTAATAAAAGCTGACCTACTGAATAAATAAACCTTATTGTCTCAAGGTCGCATTGTTTGTAAAACTAGCAACTATTACATGAAACATTTTCAATACTGTACCATGAGAATTAAAAAAATAGATCGTAATGCGTCAAATTTAAGAAAGACGAACTAATTAAATTATGTAAAATATGTATAAAAGCGGTTGAATAATTAGCTTGTACGGAGGGTAAACGTCACCATGCCCCGTAACCCGATTAGTCGCCGAGTTTTGCCAGGAGTGCTAAGAAGCTTAGGGAAGGAGGCTTTTACCCAAAGCAATGAGTTCACACTTGCTTGCAACATAAAGTTTCTTAGTTTCGTTTGTAACGGTTATAAATTATATTAAGCAGAGTTGCACATTTTTGTGTAACGTATGGTTTAACAAATTTAATATTATTTATTTTTAATTCTTAAAATTTAATTTTTCCTTCTAGCTTACAGTTCAGGCGTAACAAAGACGTCTGTCTGTAACGCAATTGAAGGTATAACTCCGTTACATTAAAACATTTTAAAATACCAAGTTAAATCATTTAAATTAGCAGAATATTATTAAATTAATTCTTAAGGCTTGTTAACCTGAAATGCAAGGAATTGTGCGCTGGTAAAATAATGACTCTTTTAAATTCAATTAAAGCAAATTACACTCTTTTATTTTAAGAAAGACAAATAAAATAAATTATAATCATGATACATATTTCTTGACATTCAGTTACGGATTATGGAACATTTTATATTCTACTTATGAATTTTTAAGGATAGCAATCTATCAATTAATTTATCAATCAATGGCTGAAAATGAATCTGTACTCGAGTTTACTTGCCTTTTTATATAATCAAATTTTATATTTCAAGGTGAACATAATGGCACCAAAAGATGCGTAATTACAGTTATGCTAATTAGTTGAAAAGTTCAATGTTCATTAATTAGAATTATGCTGTGAAACATTTTAAATTTTGAAATAAATCTTTAAAGTCTTAAATCGCCCACTTAGCTGTATTCACATGTCGTAACCTCGCTTCCTCCTCGTGGAAAAGTCTCGGTAAAAGCCTTGTATCATCCTCGTGGAAAAGACTCGGGAAATGTCATCAGTAATTCAGCGTCCCATCTGGTACCTGGTAACGTACGCCGTGTTCTAAGCCATGATTATATGAAATTAAAACTTTACATTAATTTAAATAATAAAAAAAAAAAACAAATAAAATTTTCTTGCTCTCGGAGACGTCCGTTGCCCTTTTACATCTTGCCCAAATGAGAGAGATATATTAAATGCGTGCAACCTTCCTACCTACCGCGCATCCGGGGGGCGCATCCCTACCTTAATTATGTGTTTTAATCCTTTTCCGTTAGATGTCACTATCAGCCAGAGATCTCATTAAAATATTTCTCATACATAACAATTTTTTTACATAGTCATATATTATTACAATTTTGAATCCATTCTCGTTTGTTTTCTGAAATTTGCTAATTTAATATGTAACACCGTCTAAAGTGTGTTACACGTTGGTAATTCGCAAAGTCTCGGTTCTTTCTATTTCCGTGGTAGGTTATCAATATATTGAGATTCTTAGTATTACATGCGCAAGTTCTAACTGTACTTGTGATCCTCATCTTTATTTAAGTTTGTATTTAAAAATACTTAAAATCCAAAGGTTTATAAAATATCTCAAAATTCCTGGTTTTCAACTAGGGGAAGCCCAAAGCCCCCGTATTTTGAGCCTTCAGATTATGTGGTTTTTAATATATTCATACAATATTAATAATGACTCCTTACTGTATCATTAACAAATGGTTTAAGAGAGACGGGGCAGAGATACCTTACTTGGGCCTTGAGGTTTTGACTGAAGGCAATGTGGCCAGCTCTACGCTTCACCGCTCTAAGTAGATATTTTCACAGACGGAGCTCACAGATATTCTTTGGCACCGAGTCTGGAACCCAGACCCTTTAGGTTAGTAACTCAGTCCTCACCCCTCTAGAACATTGAAGTAACGTGTATTTCTTAAAAACCAATACGTTAGGATTTCATGTTAGCGATGCATCTGGGAGGTATAATTCTAATAATTTTATCTCAGATGAATATATCTATAAGTTATGCATCTATTAGGCATTCATTAAGGTCAACAAATATTCTCTAGGGAATGTTTAATGCAACAATTTAATAATTAATAACGTTTCTACAAACTCTGAGTTTATTTTGACAAAAAAACGAGTTTAAAGTTACGAATATGCTTAAAATTATTTATATCTTTATGTATTTAAGTGATTTATCCCTACTTTAGAATTATATTGATTTAGGTTCTCTTTTATTTTTAAAAACAATATACCATCATTATATAATAAGCTTATGTAACTCTAATGAAGTGTTTAGTAATTTAAAGGATTAAGCTAGTCAGCAAATATTCTTTGAGCTTAGCTTGTGGGGTTATGTTAAAAACAAATAAAAACATACACAAAACTCAAAATTATTCATTTATTTACTCATACGCGTTTCACTGACCAAGTCATCATCATCAGTGAGTGTTACTAGCGAGTTGTAAGTTAAAGTTTGTAGTAGTAACACTTACTGATGATGATGACTTGGTCATTGAAACGCGTATGAGTAAATAAATGAATAATTTGTGTTTTTATTTATTTTTATTAAGCTAGTGTATACCGAAACCGTCTTAGTGGTAAATTACTTTTGTAAATTCCTTTTAATATGATTTAAAAAAACAATATATAACATACCGGGATGCATTATGTGTTCTTTCTCAATTTTTCCAAACATTACACTTCTATATTCTGTAGTAATTAAAATTCGCCTCTTTCTAACCTAAATTCCTGCTTTAGTATACCGGCAGGAGCGTGGCCACTCAGGGGAAGAAGAAGAATACACATCGTATTCCAATTTTAAAATTACTATTCAAACGGCGGGTCGAAGAATGTTCACCTCTGTTTTTTACCTTAGCTAAATACAGTTGGTATCTACCTGTTACACACATTATTGAAGTAATAACTTCTTTACGCGGTGAACTAGACATAAGATTGAATAATTGCTCCCGTGTCACGCTATTTCTGAAACGCATACCTTACAGGATATACTTCCGTCAGGTGACTCGAGTGAATTGAATGATAACATATGATTTCATACAACAGCTGATTTTGTGTTATAGGTTATGTTGTAGAACAGCCGTTTTACACATATACTATTATTTATTTATAACCGTAGATTACTTATTTAATAAAGAGTTTTATCGGGTAGTAAAAATAAAAATTTATATAAATTTTGATAAATGTCAATAAATGTGTTTTTTTTAATATCTTTAAAAGGAAAACATTTTTAAGCCCGTCTTACACTTTTTAAAGAGCTGATTTGAATTGAATTTATTAAAAGAAATTGTATTCAATAAACATTTAATAATGTTTTTTGTTACCAACTTTATTTTATTATAACTACAAAAAAAATTGGTCTTTATTAAGTAGATTCCTCAAATTAAAATATAAAAATGTAATGAAAAATGTATTAAACTTTACGTCTTTATTTGAGGAATGTATTTAATAAAGATTAATATATTTGTTGTAGTTAATAATAAAATAATGGTTCTATTGAGAGCTCTAACTTTAATGTTAACTTTAATAAGCATGAAATATTTTATTTTGAGCTTAAAATTTAAAATATAGTTT
>JBAIZL010000003.1:90052041-90084541 GCA_036971475.1 Prosapia bicincta | reverse complement strand
GTACATACATATTATTATAATTGGTAGTTATGAAATAAAAAGAAACTAAAGTAAAATTTTTCTTTAGTGGCTCAAGTAGGAATTTACTTTAACAAAAAAAATATACTAAATAAAAAATACTGGTATTACTATTGTTTTGTTTTTAATAAAGTAACATAAATTGCTTGATATTTTTGGGGTTGAATTGATTAAATAAATTCATCCGTTTTCTTTATTCCGACGATAATACATGAATAATAGAAATAACAGATAATCACTCTATCGGGGAAGTAATGTACTAACCGTTATACTGGATATATTTAAAACACTAAGCTACATTTTATTGTGTCTGGGGATAAAATAACTAAACAATGAAAATATCGTCACAGTATAATTTTAGCAAAAGTAAGGTGGCCAATCGAGGTTATGACACAGGACAAAAATAATGTTTCTTGCGTTAAGCTTTCTAAATATTACGATGTAATGTAATTTTATTATAGTATATAATATGAGCGTACCATCTAATTCCTGTTGGCGGGTTTGTGTAGTTGAGAATGCAGTTTTGTTTGCTTTGAAGATGCAACAGAATCTGTGTGCAACCAAAATGTATTGCATCAAGCCTAAGTAACGCCTGAAGGAAACTAACTCGTCATATAGCGTGATTACGTAGCTTGTTAATCGCAAACGCAAATTAGCGTGATTTCAACGCTAGACGAGTCGCGGTATTATCAAAACTGTTTATGAATCATTACGTTACAAAAGTTGGGGTTCAAAGTTCAGACGAGCACGCACAGGCTGAATCTTGGCAAGGATTAATATAAAAAACCTTTCAATATGTTGTGGTTTTTAATTTTATCAGTACGACTGCATATGATGATATGGAAACCACAGGTGCACATATTTGTTAAATTTCAAAAAAAAAGTCTGCTTTAATGTTTGAAAGATTATCCAACTTGCGAGTCATGTTCGATCCCATCCCTCATATTATTTGGAAACATTTACTGTGGTTTATTGTTAATAAATGATATACACAACAAAACTCTAGCCACAAATAATTTTATTCTAGTCATATGTAGATTTCGGTTACACAGTATTTATTTTCATTTCTCTGAGGATGGTTTAATTTGCATCCGAAATATTCATAAGACTAGAATAAAAATATTTGTGGTTTGTTGTGTGTTTTATTTATTATTAAAATAGCTGTAAATCAATTATGGACCTAAATCATATACCCTTTGAGGTAAATGTGTGTGTAACACGTTAGGGGCACAGGGGGGGTGCTTATAGAAGGGGCTATGGAACGGGCAAGGCCTAGACGGGCTAGCCTACGCAATGTAATCACTCTATCACCCCGACATCAAACTAAACCTACTCAAGCCTCAATTTAAACCCATCACCCTCAAGCTAAACCCCCTTCCACCTCAACTAAAACCATCCCACCTTAAACTTAACCCACCTACACTCCAAACTAAACTAACCTCATTTCAAACTAAAACCATCCACGTCAAATTCCTCATCTCAAAATAAACCTCCAATATAAAACAATCAAGATGTTTAAGTTGACAATGGGTTATATCTCCCGATAGAATGGTCCTCATCAAACAAGAAAGTAAGTCCTACTACTTTCAAAGGTTACGTAATAATATAATATATCCAAATATTTAACTGCAAACTAGTAGCTAAAGTAGAGTAATAAAATCATACTTAAAAAGAACATTTACAAACACATTAACAGTTTTAATTTAGTTTAAAATAATGTGTAAAAGGATTTAAAAGTTTGCTTTATTATTTTATTTTATTGGTCTGATCCAGGAACCACGTTGTACAACACAAATTCCAGTTCCAAATAAGTTCTAAATGTAATGTAAAGTGATGTGAAAACAAAATTTAATTTTCAAAGTTTAACAGGTCACGGCAAAATAGTAGGGACTACAAGTTTTCATATTTTAAAAATGTGGAAAGTTATAATTAATTCGTATGATGCAATATCAATTTTTTTAACTGTTGGATGAAATTATTTGAAATGTATTTTATTAAAAATAGAAGAAATCTCTTTGTATATATCATATGTCAAATTCTAAAATAATAAAATATATGCATAGATTCATAACATGTTAAAAGAATGTAAAGCCAGATCTAAGAACAGTGTAAACGTTTCAAATGTATTTTCTTTGTATCTTGTGTGTAATTTGTGTATTAAAACTTGATTTATTTCAATTTGAAATTATTTTTAAATTTATTGAATGCACTATTCATATGTTCAATTTAATTCTTGACTTTGCAGGTCAATTAATTAATTATGTAACAGACAATTGCAATATTTAACATCTAAATTAATTAAGAATTTATCTAAATTTACGTTACATGCTACTACTTTCAAAGGACACATTAATTTACGTGTAAACTAGTAGGTAAAGTAAAGTATTAAAACATATTTAAATACACTTAGAAAGAACATTTACATACACATTTTACAAAAAGTATTGCAATTCACACGACAGTTTTATGTTATACAACCTAACATGTATATTGAGCACACGTTCCATTTTTCCATTAAAACTGGCTCCCCAGAGTTTGCCCTACATTTTTAAATCAGACTGCATAAAGCCAAGGAGTGGTACACATAGTAAAATACTTATAATTTTATATATTCTCCCTGGAATAAAAATAGAGTGTTATACATTTCTGCTTTACCTAGCATTCAACTCACTTTGACGAGATTCTTCATTTATCACGGCAATAAACATCTTTGATTTTACTGTTCTTATAAATAGAGGATATCAAAAACCCGTCAGAAAATAATAATTTAGGAACCAGGTGAAGCAAAAATAAGTCATACATAATGTAGGCTATAAATATTTAAATAAACACAAATTTCTTGTAATCCCTAAGTTACCCAAGTTTAAGAAATAAATAAAAAGAAGAGCGTACAAAAGCATGAAAAAAGTAAACTTCAAATGCAATTAACGTTTGGACAGACACGAGCTCGACGAAACGGCAACAAAATCTAAGAATAGAGCACTAAAACCATACAAATCCAACCGCACTCTACGGTGTAATAAAGTAGAACCTATTCTTGCATATTCATGAATAGCGCCAATTATTACTTTTGGGGTAGCTAATAAAACTCGATTTTAAATGCACCGAACTAAT
Organism: Prosapia bicincta; assembly: GCA_036971475.1. Taxonomy (NCBI): domain Eukaryota; kingdom Metazoa; phylum Arthropoda; class Insecta; order Hemiptera; family Cercopidae; genus Prosapia; species Prosapia bicincta. The sequence continues at coordinate 90,081,409 of JBAIZL010000003.1, read as the reverse complement.
ATTGTAATGCTATCCTTGGAAGGATCTGAAGCCAATTAGAATAAATCCAGGATCACTTTATTACAATTGGAAATCGATTAGGTAAGAAACTGTCTCAAAGTAAATCGAGACCGGACTTGACGAATACCATCGAAATGTGATGTTACAAAATATAAAAGAAGAGGTTGGTATTTTCCGTGTATATAATTATCATAAAAATAGGTGACAAAGACGGCTCTTGTTTTAGAAATACAGTAGAGCTCGATTATCCGAGGTAATGTGTACCGAAGGTGCTTTGGTTATTCGAAAATCCGGCAAACACAAACTTTTTCAAAATCGGAGAGGGTAATAAATAGTAAAATGTTGACGCAGATCTTCTTCAACCAGGGTGAAGCTTTGTGTGTAGCCGAAACCTGGTCGAAAACATTAACAAACATACAAAAACAATATATTAAATTTAATTATAGAGCTAAACAACCGACAATACATTCACTGTTACAAACATATATATGAAAACAATCGGAATGTCCGGCAATATCGTTGGCCGTTGAAAAGAAACGCAAACAATGCCATTTTTTGTTCCCTTTATGTTGCAAATCAGACAATAAACCCACAATACGAAAAGTAATCAAGCATTGGGAAATGATAGTTCTATTGTCACACAGCAAAAACTATTTCATCCCGCTACAGTACAGTCTGATGCAAAAACAAATGCCGCAAGGACAAAAGTTACCTTTATTTTATGGCAGTGGAGCAACAACGATCAAAATATTAATCAGTGAGATATATGATAATGCAGATACATAAAACGATTACCAGAGAATTTATTACAATTTATCGTCTGCAAACATATAACATCACAGACATGTTGTAATGTTTTGCAGGATGTTTTAAAACTTTAAAAATGAACAATTTTAGAAAATTTAAAAAAATATTAAAATAAAAGTATAAAAAAATTAAAATATGTAAAATTTAAAAATATATATTAAAAGATAAATTAAAGCAAGTTCTAAATCCAATAAATGATAAATAGAAAATACGATTACAACTCTTAATGCACAACCTTGACTACTAGCGCCCCTGCCGGCTACGTTCGAAGTAATGTCGTCTTCCGCTGAGATTAACATGAATTCCCCCCTTCTGTGGAACTGCACTCAAGGTGTTAGACGTGCATTGCAAGCTTGAGAACACAGATACCCTCACAGATAACCTCTAGTTCATGGCGACTTTAGCTGAACTATTTTCCACGGCCATAGCTTTAAATATAGTCTTTCTGACGCTGAACGCGTTCCTTGGTATAAGTACTCAAGCTCTTCAAAAGAACTATTACAACGCTTTCATAGTTCGAATAGTATTTTGCTGACAGCTTGGTTACTTCTGAGTAAGCATAGAGGGCACCTCAAGTACATTGGAATCACTTTACAGAGGTGGTTGGGAGGGGATTTGGTTTGGTGCAGAGAACGTAAAGGAAGTTTCTAAAACATAGCGATACTAGCCTGTCTGCTTACTTTCGGTTCGTACATGGAAACCTGGCAAGCTGATCAGTGACACACATGTGACTGATAATAATTACTTATTACAACACAACTGTTATTACTTAACACAACTATAAACTAAAAATTGAATTTGTTTCAGTATACAGCACAGCTATTGTACTACAATGGATAGGCGGCCTTCCACCAGAAGAGCGCTTTGCGATCAATTAAAGTCGGGAGAAGGAGCTGTATCTGCCGGTTCATAATCATAAGTAACTTGGCCCAAAGCACATATAACCTAGCGATTTTTCTCAGAGTGATTCAATAATGGCTACTTGATATAGCTTTTGATTTTCAGTGGTAAAAGAAAGATGAAGGTCACGTCTCTGTGAACTGGGTCACAACGAAATGATAGATACAAATGAACCTATCAGTTATTGGAGGTCTTCTATTCGTTTTATTGTTATGGTTGATGTGGTGGTTGCGCGTCTTCTCATCGCTCACTCTATATTAACTCGATGCGACGCGAAGTTACATCCATTTACCACTTGAGTAAAGCTCCCATTTACATGAAGCATATGCAAGTCGACTGTTGCTTCCACTATGTTTGTTTAAATGAACTTTAAGGAGGTTAAGGAGCGTTGATGGAGACATCAATGTTGCATTAGACAATGACCGAGTCATCAATTTTTCAAGTTATCCGAGAATATTTTATAATGAATTATTACTTTTCCATTTCTAAGCCAATTCATTCTCTATTTCACTTAGAGGTTATTTGATGGTTTTGTCAATGAAATAAAAACACTGTGCATTCAACTAAACCATGTTGTCACGTATGACGTCACATGAGAGTTGTTTTTACTCTTAATTTAGGCTATATTACTTTCTGTATTGTAGATTATACGAAGATAAATCATATAATTACCTATACATCAACTTAAAAATATCGAAAATACAGTCATATATTACAATAGACTTGTTAAATACATAGCGACATTTATTGCTTATGTCAATTATAAAAAAAACCTGTGTTGTTGTGCCGTTATATAAAAAAATGGCGTATTGTTCAAAACTTTTATATTTCTTACCGCAATTTTGTTTTCATTAATGGTTTTGAAACTAGTTTTAACCATTTGTGTTTCCTGGTTATTCCTGCAATTGATATTTAATTTCATTACTTTTTTCCATCATATTTATATTTATATTTATGAATAATTGTTACAGATGATTAGGGTAGTAACGTTTAATGAGTTTTCGCTCAATAGAATCACAGATATATATATATATATATATATATATATATATATATATTTGTTTACGAATTATTAAAGATATTTTAACCTTGATTTATAACAAAATAACCTCTAAAACTGATAACGTTTGAAAACGTTTTTACTTTGCACAATAGATATAAGGTTTCATTCTATAAAAATACATTTCTGAGGTAAAACATTTCTAACTATTTGACCACAGATTTTATGAGGGCAGGACGGATCAGCAAATAAAAGAGATCAGTTAAAGTCCTGTGGGAGACTGACACTGGATCAAGGGATTATTGAGTTCCTGGTGGGAGCTGTAGGGAACGGTTTTGTAACTAAAGTGCGACAAAACTCTGACGTACGTAGCACACATGTAAACTGGAGTTGAAATTTATTACTTTAAATCAATGGAAACTAAATAGTGAAATATAATTATCGTAACCTATTGGAGTGAAATGAATGACGTACTTGAAGATAATATAAAATCTTCTTAAAAAAAATAAAATTTTTTAGAACTTTAATAATTTGTTTTAGGCTCTCAGTGTACCAATGAAGAAAGTAGAAACATTATTTACTCTTTTAATTATTTTAATTTTTTCAGCGCAGGTAACAATAACATATTACCCTTGTAATACTCGTACTTCCGTGTATTTGTGTAATTTCAAAAACAATATCTTGTAAAAAGTTCATTTTAAAAACGTCAAAATATGCAAAATTATGGTTAGTTGTGTGAAAATTATTTATTCAAAAAATACAACTATTGAAATATTTGTGTTTTTAAGATTTTACAAATTGGTGTAAAATTTAATCGATAAACCCCCAGCCTTTCAAAAATTAAATGTACTTTCAGTTTTCCCGATGAATGTATGGAATTCCCTATGAAGACATCCAAAGGGTCATTTTACATGAAAATCTGTAAAGTCGTTATGTCTCAATATACCTAACAGGAGGGGAGTTTCTATCCTATTAGGGGTTTTCAATATAATATCACCTATGACTCTTCTGACGAATTAGGGAATCCAACAAGTCATTTTACATGAATGTCTGTTTTGTCGTTATGTTTCTACATAGGCCTACATATCGAGGGAAATTTTCCTGTCCAAACGGGGGGGGGGGAGGAACTATCCTGTCCCACTGGATGGGGAGAGAATATGCGGTTAATATAGCAATTGACGGTAATCATAAATTAAGGAATCCAACGTGTGATTTTACATGAATGTCTGTGTTATGTCTAAACATCTAAATCGGGAGTAAAATTTCTATCCAACTGGGGGGGGGCTGAAGATTTTATATAACCTATAACACTCATGATTAAGCAACGAACCTAAAGGGTCCTTAAATATGAAAATCTGTTGATTTGCTATATCTCAACATGCATAACGCAGTGGAGAGTTCCCGTCCAACCGGAAGTGGGGTCCGATTTTATATAGCATATGACACTTCTGATGAAGTGAACAATCCAACGGGTCATTAACACATAAAAATCTGTCAAGTCACTATGTCCCAACTTATATAACGGGGGCAACTTTCCTGTCCAAAGGGGGGGATCTGGTTTTATATAGGCTAAGACACTCCTCATAAAGTAAGGAATTCAACTGGTCATTAAACATGAAAATTTGTTGAGTCGGTATTTGTGGGGGTACTTTCCTCCCCAGCCCGGTGTAAAATTCCAGTTGATAAATTGCAAAATACAATGAACTATTTAATATAAAATATATAAAGTAAATATGAGGTATGAGGGGAATACAAATAAATTGGAGTGTATATAAACACTAATTTTATGATATTTTTTATTATGTTATTTTTGTCATATTTACAACCCAATTGTATTCAGTTTAAACTTTAAATTAAACTTAAATTAAAACAGCTCTGGCTTTTTGATAAAAATTCATTTTAAAAACGCCAATACTGATTCTATTCAAACTTTTGCCACAGACAAGCTCGTATAATTTCAGTGTACACAAAGGTCTGCCACAATTTTCTGAAAATTGATTATTTTCCCTCAACAATACATTGTTGACGTGGAACAATGCGAAACCATTTTAATAAGTCCTTTGGAGCTTTTTTTGTGGCATCAACTACGGTCTAATTAATCCGATTCGTTGCTTTATAACCAAAGTATTGTATGACGTCACAATCCGAGGGTCTGCTCCTATAAAGTGGTTCATTATACTTTTAATTAGCTAATACAAAATGTACTGAATATTCGTGGATTTTTAATTTGTGCCAATGTTAAATTTGATGTTTAGTATTTAACAATACTACTACTGACTGACCATGACTACCTCCAGAACCATTTCCACCGGATCGGCGTAATGGAATACCTCACCTGCCCCCTCAAAAGCCAGAATGGACGCCAGACGCCAAACACCATAACTCTTGTCCAGGTCTCTGAAGGTAACCTAAGGACCCCGCTAACCGCTATTGGAAGACGCGGCGTCGAATGGGTGAAATGCAAAGAACGGGTGTTGGCTCTACAGGTCGGCGTGACCCTTGGGCTGATATACAAGAGCTACCGCTTATCTGCCGGCACTTATCGCACAAGTGTACGACTCGGCACTCATCTGGCAGTCCTCTTGCAATTTTTTGCTCTCAGTGAAATGGCATCTTTCTTAACTTCATCTGCCCATCGGTTCTGAGGTCTTCAGAATCCTCCAGAGTACGTCGTTGCACTGTATCTTGACTCATCCGTTTTACCTCTCCAACCCGTATTAGTCTGCAAGATTTTATGAGGTCAACGATATCCTCGTTACTTCAAACACTCTGTATTCCTTCGTTTGTCTTTATTGTCCATATTGCCACCCACGAAGTTTGCGACAAAAATTGTCCAAACTATTTTTATTTCGAAGTCCTACCACGTCTCTGCACCGTAGGTAAATACGCCCTAAACAGAGTCTTGTACAGTTTAATTTCTGTTTTTCTGGCCGGTAATTGCGAGCGGAATAGATTTAGTTGGCCAAAGTATGCACGATTCCGTAGCATAATTCTCCTTTATTCTTTTGTGGAGTGATTTTACTTTCGCAGTTTTTAACGCTCGTGAAGACACGTGAAGTTTTTGACGTCCCTATAGTTTAAACTGATGTGCGAGAGGTCGCAAGACGTTCTACGGAGGTTCCGCCGCCATTATAGCATACTTGGTTTACTCCTCATTAACCACAAGCCCAGCCCTGCTTACCTGCTCTAATAACATTTATAGCGCCTCTTTTAAGGAAAACAAAACATTTCTAGCAATAATCACCAAGTCGTCATAATTTAAAAAAATATGTCGAAACAATTTTATAGTTTTTATTAAACTACTGTAATATAATTTTAGGCGACCGTGTTCAGATGGGCAGAGCACTTGTGTACTAACCTAAAGGTCCTGAATTCGATTCCCGATAGCGAGAAAGACTTTCTGTTCTTTTTCTACCTCCAGGTCGATTCAACCTTTGAAAATGAGCACCTAGGGTAATATTGTGAGGCTTAAGAGTAGTGCTGGCCACATTGCTTACCTTGTATACCTGGAAGGCAGCTTAGCCCTCTCTCTTCTGAACCATGTCTCATGATTAAAGGGAGTCAAACATTGAAAGTAAATTTAAATTTAAAAAAATATTACACAAAACCCTTAAACAATTACAATTAACATTCTTGTCAAGACATTTCTTAAAGTCCAAGGAGGCCTTAATAAAACAATTTAAAACGGATTTGCATATGTGTAAAACAGACGTACATGAATCTGTTGCGTCCCAACTAAGCTCTCTTTTTGTAAACTATTTAAGTAATTAATTATCCATGAGTTTTAATAAACATGAATCTGTTGCGTCCCAACTAAGCTCTCTTTTTGTAAACTATTTAAGTAATTAATTATCCATGAGTTTTAATAAACATGAATCTGTTGCGTCCCAACTAAGCTCTCTTTTTGTAAACTATTTAAGTAATTAATTATCCATGAGTTTTAATAAAAATAACAACAAATAATATACAATTTATTTTCAGTTGCTATATAATTCCGATTGCTCTTGGAAATAGAATTAATCTCTAGTTAATTTCGCGGAATACAGTTTCCATCACAATCCGCTCTGACTACTATACTAATATCAATCTCAATGTATAGACATTATTGGCGAGAGTTTTAATTTCGTTGTTAACACTAGTGCGTTTTGCTGAATGAATAGTCGTGTTTGATTAGTTACAACAGTTAGACAGAACATTTACAGGGATAAAATTGTATTTGTTTTATACAATTAATTGAATTGAATCTTTCCTGTTGTCACAAAACATTTATAAATAATTTGCTTGGTGCAATGCTTTAATAAAAAATTTTATTTATTTTTTGTTTCAGTATAATTTGACTAGGGATGGGCCAGTACCTAAAATATTCGATTACGATTCTCAAATTTTTCTTTCCATTCTCGATTCTTTTACGTTATATAGGCCTTCATGATATTCTCTAATAATAAATTTAGTTATTATCTTGGCCATATGGTGAAGGTTTTGAAAAGTTCTAGGCTACACAAAACGTTCGGCCTTGATTTATGAATAGGAATTTCTGAAAGCATGGCAAACCCAACGGAAAAAAGGAATGACTTATTTAAAATTACAAATGGGAACTTCAGTTCATAATTACAATATAACTTCAGAAATAGCCATTTAAGTTTGTATAACTGGAGAAATTGTGTCCTATAACGTCCTTTTCTTTGTGTTTTGTTTTGGACATGTATGAAGCGGTGGTGCACAGAGACGGGGGGGGGGAGGGAGAGAGAGAGAGAGAGAGAGAGAGAGAGAGGTCCCACCTGAGCTAGAGTGAGAGAGCAGAGCGAGACGAGCTTTTAGAAACGGACTAGAAATGCTTCCGACAGTCTTTGTTGTTGCGACATAAATAATAATAATATTTTCGGTATGTCAAATCGGGATTTGCTTTCATAGTTTAATTCATTCAAAGGAACTAATAGATAAATACGACATACTTGATAATTAATTATTTTACCAATAAATTATACAGCATTTTACAGTTAAAAAAACAAGTCTCGGATTCTGCACTTTAACCAATGGAGAATCGAGTACCGGCGATGTCTCGATAGCATCAGAATCGAGGATTCCTGGAATCGACAATCGGAATCGGCTCTTTAACCAATGGAGAGTCGAGTACCGGCGATGTCTCGATAGCATCAGAATCGAGGATTCCTGGAATCGAGAATCGGAATCGGCTCTTTAACCAATGGAGAATCGAGTACCGGCAATTTCTCGATTGCACTAGGATCGAGGATTCCTGGAATCGACAATCTGAATCGGCTCTTTAACCAATGGAGAATCGAGTACCGGCGATGTTTCGATAGCATCAGAATCGAGGATTCCTGGAATCGACAATCGGAATCGGCTCTTTAACCAATGGAGAATCGAGTACCGGCAATTTCTCGATTGCACTAGGATCGAGGATTCCTGGAATCGACAATCTGAATCGGCTCATCCCTAATTTTTTTATATTTCTTTTTCTCTGAAGATAAGAAAGAGGTCAGGCGTTTTGAAGATGCTGTGAAAGCGTAAGTACTGATTGCTATGTAGAAGTTATATGAGGGAAGTCGGGGTAGGTGAATCTGCTGACAGGATGTGTCGGCTTGGAGGAAGTCCTTAGAGTCATACCAAGTCATGAGAAGTCGATTCGAAACATTTATTGAAGATTCAAGATGCAGATGGAGAGTTACGTTAGATATTATAATAAAGAAAAAAATATAAACTTTTATTAATTTACAACGGCCGGGACTAATGTGGCCTATATTTTATTATTAGAACTTTTATTATCCCTAAGGATAACCTAATCATCCTTGCAGATGTTTGGACAAGATATTAAAGGTAGCTATATACAGAAATCAAACAAAATCATTGTAACAGGGAGACATAATCTTAATTATTTAGTACTTAAAAACATTTCAAGTAGATGGAATCTCCCGAAACGCAAATATAATGTCCAAATACTGGGAATCGAGGATAAAAATACTACTAAAAAAAATTATACAAAATATATAATAAATCTAGGATTTAAAATAATTGTAATAAAAACCTATTGATTCTTAATAACCGAGGAAACTCATAGGGATGCTAAACACTATCAGTTAAAATCAAGGTTATTGGAGGAGAAAATAGATAATTAGCTATGGATATTACGAAGGTTTCACCCAAGTTTCAACTCTTATTTCAAAAGTTAATATTGTCGTGGCTTTTCCAGAGGTGAAACTAATCATTATTAATCTTAAGTTAAACCTTATTATAATATAACTTCGAGCCACTTTATTATTAAACTAATTCACGACTTCCTTTTCTAGGGGCTGCAGGAGCTTGTTGTGTGTCTTACACGGAGATTCACGCTGGTGGGGAACCAGCGTCGACCTGGAGGAAAGTCTTAGTCCGAGCATGGTAGGGACAAATAGGTCGGAGCTGCATGAACTTGGCTCCCTATGAACGGCACGTCTAAGTAAGCGAGATGTAGGCGGCCTGGGCCCGACCAAGCACTTGAAGGGTTTACCTTCCCAACTACCATTGCACGGATAGCAGCACCTTACCTAGGATGGCGGTCTACCTATATTTACACACCCAAAATAAAGCTGTCATGTGAGCCGTGACGATGCAGATTCGTAGTCCTCAGGGTAAACAGGACCTTTAAGGAGCCTCGGGGGCACAAGGGACCATCTAGTGTAATTTAATCCCCTTTCCATTTTATGCGGCTGTGTACCTTCATTTCCCCGCCTGCTCGAGGGTATCACGCAGATGGCACAACCGGTGAGGACCCAGGAGGCGCCACTCCAAGGGAAGCGGCTTCCATTCCCATGGATGTAGATGTGCCGAGGCCTTCCTGTGGCAACTGGACTGATAAGGTCCTTAGGTTCCTCCTTCAAGAGGCACTCAAGGTAGCGAGAGGTTTGATGTAGGGAGAAGACACGCGCATCTAAACATAAATATGGCGCACTCATCTTCATCAGACGATATAAATTAAATTGTTGTAGAGGACTGGGACCGTGACAGATAAGATGGATCTATTTCGCTATGTGCCCAGGACAACGTTTTGTCTCGATCGGAGGGCATGCAAAGTGTATAGCGACTGAGTTGCGTTGGGCACTGAAAGACAGGTGTAGCTGTAAAGATGAAATGCTATTTGGAGATCTATTTCAAGGAGCTCTAAAAAGATCGTAAGGATGAAACACTGTTTCCCGCAGTAGGAATTGTAAGAGAAGCATGGAAGGAAACTAGACTAAAAGTGATGAGTTCTGGTTCACTGGTAGGTGTAAGAATAAATGCGTCATAGGGCGTCCAAGGCTCGGTGGGGATACTCTGGGGTTAGGTATGGCAAACAACTACTTTGCATAAGTAGGCTATAACTTAGAATTAGGTGGATCTGACCACAGGCCATGGGTATCTAAGTGGATTTAACACCAGAGAATATCACGAATCCAACTAGTGGGTGGTTGACTACTACAAAGAGGTTGGCTAAACTAAACATTAAGGGAAGCAGTGGTAGTCAAGGTAAAAGAGCACAAACCCTACAGGAAAGTACTCTATAAATGTTACTCCGGAATCATAGAACATTAATAGAAATAATATTTAATGAGTAGTTTATGTCTAACTTATAATTTAAGTATATTTATGAAAAATCTACAAAAAACAAGTTACTTTATGATCAAAAAAAGGCAGCCTAACACACTAGAAGTATACGAAATTTACAACTGTATTATATCACAAAATAGAATTTAACGAGAGAACACGTTATAGATCGCACAAACGTTTTTCCTCATTATAAAAACTTCCCTTTAAAATAGTTGCCGCCAGGGTCTACAACGTTTCCAAGTGACCAGCCTAGAGTCTTACGAAGATCGCCACAAAATGGAGTTGAAAAGGTTTTTCCTCAGAAATTTTCTCCAAAGTTCATTTAATTTATAAGTTCGGAAAATTGTAAATTAGTTTAAGGTAAAGTTATTTTTTAGTTTGATTTTTGAACAGTTTTTAAAGTGGGTACATTTTTAGACATCATGAATTTCTAATAAGTTTAAAAACCTTCTCAGAAAATTATTGCTATTGAGTATTGAAAACAAGTGCCCGTCGGTCTACACTTTCATTATAAAAATTTGAATGTTCAAAACTATACATTTTTGACCTATAAATTTCTAATGTTAAATATTTATTATATTTAATCAGCTACAAATTTTATTTCCTTTACATGGTGCAGGGCGTCTTGTTTATTTACTTTTTATATTTAGTTAAACGAAACTAACTATTTGGAAACACAGCTGACTATGAATTCCGTCCCTTTATAACTTATATAGTTTGGAATAGCTTCTTTTTTAGAGAGATTACGTCAGAGCTATTTTGAAAAATGTGAAAGGTTAGTGGACCAGCGATTCTTAACCAGTGGGTCGCCCCTCCTCCCGGTGGGTGTGATAAAATCAAGAGAGGCGCTTTCTGGATAGCAAGTCATAAAATGCATGTAATACAAATATATACACGTTCATAGTGTTGTAATAAACATATACATAGGTTTGGGTCAGTGCAATACTGAACAATCTATTTAATAATTAAAAATATTAAATTAAAAGTAATAGTAATAGTTATTAGCGACTTTATGTGTAGAAGAGATCTATGTTTTGACTTTAAAGCTCCAAATGCAGAAAGTTAGGCTCAGCGAAAATAGTTTGTTGGAAATTGTATTAGTAAACGGAAAATGGAAGACTTGTGTAAGCTAACATTTTACTTATTGTATTAGATTTCAGTGCAAAATGATATTAAAGAGTGGGGTTAAGGTATAATTAAATTAAATAGAAACGAATAATGAAATTACAGCACTATTTAGGGGAAATTATTGTATGAGTGGAGCGACTAGAATTATCATTTAAAACTAGGTCGCAAATAACAAAGGGTTGGGGAGCTCTACGTAAGCAATTTGGACAAACCAAATGTTAAGCCTGCCAACTGCTGAAATTATACGTGGTCGAATTAAATTGTTAGGAACAATATAACATAAATACTCTACAGCAACGCGTGCCCCCTTGTTTGAGCCAGAGTGAAAACTATGCAGCACCGGTTAAAAGCAAAGCATGAAAGCAAAATTATTGATAAAATTCCATCAGAGTGAGTTATAGGAGTATGGCATTCATAAGAAATCAATGCGTCACATAAACACTGATAACAGACATAAAATTCAACTTGATAAGGCGATTAAATGTCTCACAAAAGGATTACTGGATCACGCCTTACTTTGACGGAGTAGGACAAGACTATGTTATGCAACACTAACTGCTTTGAATATTAATTCCGAACTGTACACCCCGAAAGCGGAAATAAATTCAGTTATCAGGTGAATTTTAACTACATCTGTTATAGCCACTGTTAATAGTTCTTTGACATGAGATCAACACTCTTAATTTTAAATAGTCTCGATTAGTTAGTAAAGAGATCTGAAGCCTATGAAGTCTTGGACATAAACGAAATAGTTGCATTAGTGTGAATAAAACACAAATATTATGTCCTTAATTCCCTCAGAAGCTCAAACACGGGTTGTAATTAAGTTTGCTGTATGCAGATGGTATGATAAGTGTTGGGAAAACGCATGCGTATCGACATGTATTGGTTATCAAGAGGTGGGTGTTTTTGCTCCAGGGATATATGATACATCTCTGTGTCACTGAAATAAAAACAGTCCAACTGACAAGACCAAGTGGACTAGACCTTATGTGTGTCTACCATATATGTAGTTGACTAGGAAGATGAAAAGAAGTAATACATGATTGAAAGAGAGCAAGCAGAAATGGTCAGTATATATAAAAAGCCATAACTTATACAGGTCGTCAGGTTTAGCCTGACCGGTGACAGTAAGAAACGAAGAGCCTCTTGATTTGGTTTGTGTGGTGGGATGTCTACAACATATAGTATAGTATACAATACTGCACCTCTTCGCCTTCAACGGTGGCAGATCCTACTTGCGTATATCTGTCTTCCCCTCCTGCGCATTTCATTGGTCAGGCCAAACCTAATGCTTCGCAGGAACGGCATTAAATGCTTCGATAAATTGATTAAAATGATAAATTGGTAAAACGAATCAATTCAGATATATAGGATAATTAAACAAGCCAACTAGTATCTTCTAGGTAACATTCTAATGATAACTCGACAAGAGCTGAAACTTCTACCTAGAAACAGTTTGCATACAATTATTATATGTTCATATTATCAGTTAAGCAATAGAAGATGTTCCGAGATTTTTTTAAAACTTATTCGGTCATTTATTGTTCTAAATATAGTCTAGTTTGGAAGGAACTGTTCAATTTGTGTCCTATCTGTCTTATCTGAGTTCTACCTGTCCTATCTGTGTTCTATCTGTCCAAACTGTGTTCCATCTGTTCAATCAGTGTCATATCTGTCGCATCTGTGTTCTATTTGTCCAATTGTGTTTTATCTGTCAGACCTATGTCCTGTTTGTTCAATCTGTGTCCTATGTGTCCAAACTGTGTTAAATCTGTCCAATTGTTCTACCTGTCCTATCTGTGTTCTATCAGTCCTAACTGTGTTCCATCTGTTCAATCGGTGTCATATCTGTCGCATCTGTGTTCTATTTGTCCAATTGTGTTGTATCTGTCCGACCTATACCTTGTTTGTTCAATCTGTGTTCTATGTGTCTAAACTGTGTTAAATCTGTCCAATGTGTGTCCTATTTGTTCGAAATGTGTCCAATATACGATATTTGTAAATGTTATTTTTAAACCTTTTTTTTATTCATTCCGTACTTCTTTATGTCATACTTAAGGACCCTATATGAAAAATGGCGTATAGGATATAAATATAAAGTCTTCTTGACGCGGTGTGTAAAGCTTTGTAAACACTACAAAGGTGATTCTAAAATAACACAACGGAATACTTTTATACACTCTATAAACAAAATAAAAGCCGGCACCGGAGCAAGTAGTACACAATGGTGTAATAACTCATATGCTACGTGTATTTGTACATTCAAAGAGCTAATGCCTGTGGAAGGCTGTAAAGCTACGTATACGTTATTACGCAATACGCTATAACGTTCAGGATTTACTACTTTATGTAGGTTTATACTGCATTAAATCACTTCGCACCCATCTTGCGCGTTATTAGATTTTAATCATATGATATACATATCATAGAAGGAATTGTGATATTTTGTTTTAAAGCATAAAAAAGTAGATTTTTTAGGAATATGAGAGCACATTTGGTTTTTACCTTAAGCAAAAATAAATGATTCGTGGTTAATGCGGAGAATAAACAGTAATTTACGTGAAAAACCTATAAATTTTTAATTTGTGATACATTGTTTGGGTTATGGCATCTGCGACTCATTTTTGTTACTGTGGCTTATTATTTGTAATCAGTAATATTTCATTTGTAATTTATTCCCTGTGGTATGAGATCTATGATTAATTGTTTGCTACTGTGACTTATTATCTATGACCTGAGATATACAGTTTGTTAACTGTTAAATGTAGCACGGCATTTGTGATATGTTGTTTGTTACAGTAGATTGTTATCCGTTACTTGCGATATGCCCTGTGTAATCTATTAACTGTGATGTGAGGCATGTGGTTCATTGTTTGTTACTGTGATTTATTATCTGTGCCCCGTGATATACTGTTTGTTAACTGTTAAATGTGGCACGGCATTTGTGATATATTGTTTGTTACAGTAAATTGTTGTCTGTTACTTGCGATATGCCCTGTGTAATCTATTAACTGTGATGTGAGGTATGTGGTTCATTGTTTGTTACTGTGATTTATTATCTGTGACCCGTGATATACTCTTTGTAACTGTTAAATGTGGTACGGCATCTGTGATATGTTGTTTGTTATCATAAATTGTTCTCCGTGATCTGTGATATGCCATTTGAAATATACTAATTCTGATATGATATGTGATTCATTGTTTTTCTAATTATCAGTGACCTGTGATATACGGTTTGTTAGCTGTTGAATGCAGTATCGTTTCACCACAGATGTTATTTGTTACGGTGACATGTTTAAATGACACCTGATTTTAAAACCGTGGTAAAGATACACTGTGCATTTGCCCGTCTGTCAAGTAATGAAACGACCAGAATTCACTTCAAACAGTAACGTCCCGGAAACGTGTTTGCAACAATCTCCTAGCTACGGTCTGATAGGCCTTGTCATGTGTGACTGATATTCAAATATTGCGATTGCAATCCATTCCTCTTCGAACGTCTGAGACAAGTGCGACGAACAATAAGACACTTACATTGAGAGACATCAAATTCAGCCCGAGTAATGAAATAATATTTCTATTCACTGCTTTACAACAGTATGATTCTAAATTTAATTTTTTAACAAAATAGAAGAGTACTTACACACACATTCCATACCAAGAACGTCTGAAGTCTAATGGAGTGTGAGCCGATGAGAAAGGGCTTCGGGTAGTCCCAAGACACCTACAAGCACAAAAACAGTTTCCATGGAGATAAAATCCATTTAAGTACTACAGATATAGAACCTCTTCTGTCAGCTATATTAAGATTGCTCTGTTATTGTTAGTTAACACTTTCATGCATAGAAACAAATTGCTTTAGTGTTGTACAGTGTGTTGACGGCTCGGATACTAATTTCTTCGCATATGTCGACATTTAACCTCTAACACAGAGGTTGGGTGTTTTTATTTGTCCGCCCTTTGGGCATTGAGCCAAAACTACTGCAATTCCAAGATTTATTCTTCTTAATTTTGTTTTGGAATTGTTTATTGTAAAAAAAAAAATGATAAATGTGGACGACAACATTTTGTTTTTTCTGATAGTTTGTATATATTTTTTTAAACACAGCTACTGTAAAAATGTATTTTGATAAAACTAGCAGAACAAAATTAAAATGTCACATTACTTAATTTCGATTTGAACTCTGAAACTGATAATGGATCTGTGATTAATCTTTAAACACAATCTGGTCATTATCTAGAAGGCTGTAAGTGTGGCCTATTTATATAGGTCTATGCAGTTGGCTAAAGATGAGTCAATGTCATTTTTAATGAGTGGGTGTATTATTAAATCTCTGTTTAAAGATGGGTTGTTTAAACAATCTAGAATTTCTGGAACTTCGGCTAAGAGTTTTCCTTATATGTCTTTTCTGTCGTGTGTAATTATTTTTTTAATTATTTGATTCCATCTTCACTTGATCAATAGTTTTACGCTTAAAATAAAATATATATTAGCATATTACACTCGCCAATATCTGCAGTTACCTTTTTCATTATTGAGAACGGCCGTTTCGGGTGATGTGTCATTGTCATAAGGTACAGTGAAAGTTGACAATGGGACACATCTTCCGTACGGCCGTCCTCGAGAATAAAAAAAGTAAGTGATACTACATGCAATTGTAACACACGTATATGTGTTCAAGGGTCTTTATTGATT
The DNA here is from genome assembly GCA_036971475.1 of Prosapia bicincta. Classification (NCBI taxonomy): domain Eukaryota; kingdom Metazoa; phylum Arthropoda; class Insecta; order Hemiptera; family Cercopidae; genus Prosapia; species Prosapia bicincta. The sequence goes on along the minus strand of JBAIZL010000003.1, from coordinate 90,065,294 downwards.
TTTTGTTTTGAATACTATTTAGTACTTCAAATTTTTATTACTTGATCATAGAGAATGATAGATTGTTGTTTTGTTTTTGTTTGTGACAAAGGTTATTAATTAATGTGTTACTGTATCCATTTGTATGCTGGTTTATTAAATTGCTGTATGAGTTTTTTCCAGTGTTTTCTACGATCACTGTTACTACTAGACCATGTAGCATTGAGCTAAAAGTAGTATATCTATGCTGGAGAGGAGGAGGGGGTTGAAGTGTTACTAATTTTTGTCTATTTTGTCTACATGTTGGAAGTATTTTTTAATCATAAGTTCGGAAAGTCACATTTTTAACAAGTGTAAACAAAAAACTTTAGTTCCTGTCAAAAACCACAAAACCCATAAGAGATATACAAGTACTGTAAGCAAAATCTGCGTGTTGATCCCTAACAAAATATGGCATACCTTGGCTGAAGTACTTTGGAAGTATTTCGCTAAATTTTAATATAGTATTCACAGATTTAAAAATTGTTTTTCCTAAAATAGCTTAGCGTTTTTACGACCGATAAATTATAGCAAATTGTACGCTCTTCAGTAGTGTTTACTGATTGATGTTTTATATTTAACGTGAAAACCCAATTATCAGATGCTAGGTAGTAGTAAATATATATTCTGTACGTAGGATTCATAGTTAATTCTCGCCTAAACTTTAGGTGACACAGGGGCAGTAGTCAATAAGTGATGAACGTTAGTGGCTGAACTGTGTTTCTAGAAAGGTGATTTACAGAAAGAAGTCATCAGTCAGCCCCTTTCCTTCAGCATGTTGTCAGAGCTGTGTTATATCGTTGTTCCCGAGACAGAGCAAGAGACAAACAAGTGTAAGAGGGGAGCTCACCAACTAGTGGAAGGGAAGGCAGGCATCTGTCTAACAAAAAACAGTGGTTACGTCTGACCGATAGGTATAGTAGCTAATTACGCAAAACACCTCTTTTTTCTTCCTTGAGTTCCCGGATTAGGGCCCATAACCTTCCCAAACCTTGTGACAGCCACCCTCTGGCGTGCTGTCTTCGCCTCACATGCCCATGTGGTTAATAACCATACCGAAATTGAAGAAATTTGGATTTATTGAGCATTTAACAAACTAATAAACTCTTTCCATGGAGAATGAAACTAGTGAAATGAAACATTACAGTATGTTGGAGGAAAAAACCTGGTAAGGAAAAGCCCTGCAAGAAAAACCCCCACTATAAATCATGCAGGACCCCTAGAGCTATTTTATCCTTTTGCTAAAGGGTAATATCATATAAATGCCTGGTTAGTAAGGCTATGATGAGAGTATATGCATTTCTTCTTCCCCCGCTACTCGAAATAGAAATAGGCACGCAAAATAAAATTAATAATTCCGTTAAGTCTAACTGCGTCCCTCTTGATGTGCTCCCACTTCACTTGAAACCGACCTGCGAAGCTGGTCGTAATAACGTAAACGTGTGAAGCGGGCCGCTCTGTCAGGAGGGACAGTGGGCGACTATGCTTGTCGGGTGTTATCAACCCAGGGAGGATATTAGTGGACCTATCTGTAGAGCCTTGTTGCTTGTTGTTTTGATGAAAAGTACTTTCAAGTATGTGTGGAGAAAAGTTAACCTTGTGAATCTAAATGCCTTCATGATTATTCTCCTTGTTTTGTAAGTGTATTGTCTGTATGACAGGTGGCTGTCTAAAAGATGGCTTTTAGAGAGTTAACTGACTGCCCCAACATTTAAATAGGCAACTATGCAGTTATCAGTCAAGAATCATGTAATGTCACGTTATAGACCTACCTGTGAACCTGCCTAGACCTACGTTATGACAGTAGACGTAGGAGATAAACACAGAACTATTCCTGAAAAGATTTATATGTAGGTTAGAAACGTGACCTACGTTATGACAGTAGACGTAGGAGATAAACACAGAACTATTGCTGAAAAGATTTATATGTAGGTTAGAAACGTGAAGGAGAAGCAATAGCTAGCTGTTTTTCCTAACTAAAGGAGGAATAGTTGCAGAGGGAATAGATACCTTACTATAACAGTACTTAATAAATGTACATCTTGGTAAACGTATTTATGCATTTTGTTCAACAATGGTGCAATTTTTGCTACTTCTGAGATCTTATTTGGTAGCTTCACATAACCGACAAAACAGTGGGTGTCGCGTGAAAGTGTTCGATGCGGAGACAAGCAACCACCACTCCACTTACAACTCGTATTATGGGATACAGCAATCTGGAATCAAGATGAACCGAAGGTAATATATGTTAAGCATTTCAAAAGCGTATACCCACAGTATTAAAAATATGTTGGTCAAAATTAAATGAAAAATTCAAAATAAATCAAAGAAAAAGAAAAAGATAGTTTCAAAGAAGTATTTTCTTAAATAAAGATACACTTGAGAATAAGAACTAAAGAATATATTTGTGCCGAAAGTAGGTCAACACCACAGACGTATTACTCAACTTTTATATTATATGAATAATGTCCTCAATTACTCTTACAGCGAATCACAAATTAATAGATTACCTAGTCTAGAGGGTGTGAGCCATTGTTTGATAGGAGTGGTAAGACAAAACTACCCTGCTTCAGAATGCAGAAAGTCAGTGTGTATAAGTTACTTCAAAAATAGGGCCATTAGCTGGTTAATTATACAGGTGTCTCTCCCGTTACAGAGAATTTTAAGCTTGGAATGAGTAACCAGAAAATGCGTTGTCCTCGTAGGACGATGTGAAAAAGAGCACATGGAGCTTCCTAGTGGTGGAGGGGGTAGGAGAGGAGAAGGGAAGTCAGAAAGGTGAAAAAACCAGACATAGAAAATATTTTACAGGATATTTGTAAGAGGAAGTGAATAAACAATAACGGTAGCTAAATATGCAAATAGGTAAATCGGTAAATTTTCAATAGAAAACTAAATTTAAAAAATTCTAACCGAAAACAATAGCGTCGATTATCCGAGTTCCGGATTAACCGAAGTACTAAACAAAAATATTCAATACATAGGTATATACGTTTTCATACTCGATTCATAGAGCATCAATGAAGAAATACGTTTTCAATGTCTTTTTTCTTCTTATATTTATATTTGTACATGATTTAAATTGATAATACAGTAGATGCCTTTATCACGTTTTCATTCATTTCACCAGTTTAATATACGTTCCCTCTCGCTTTTCAACACAGACCGTGTAACCCGACTTCCAGATTGTACCGAGTCTCTACTCCATCCGAACTGACTAGACAACGCTACAACTTCAATCACAAAGTAATTAATGCGTTGAGTTTCAGATTCTAAATATTCATCCTTTATCGTCACGCACAGCATATAACATTCCTTTTGACTTTGGTTACTTTGACTTAAAAACAAATCATTTCTTGCGTGCAAAATACATTTTCTAATGTGCACTTCAAAAGCCACTTCCAGTCTTTGTTGAATAATTCACCTGTCCGAAGCATGGCTTACTGGAAATGTATTACAAATACGTCAGACCCACTCTTGCCACCATCTGGAAACTGGTGGTGAACTGAACGAAACTGTAAAACTTTAACAAACTTTAACTGGAGCGAAGAAATAGTTAGAGGTCTGAAGTTCTTAGACATTTGCCCGTATTGTTTTAGATTTTTCTTTCGCGTCTATTAATAAGAAAATAACATCAACATTTTGTAGCTTGTTAGAAACAAAATTACAAAACATATTTTAGAATTATGAAATTAAAAAATTAACTACCTAATAAAATTTAGCTAAGCTCAACAAAAGCTATAACAATTTCTGAAAATATTTTACTACGCATATTATAATAATCTGTGATCCAGACTTCACAGATATGTCAAACAAAATTATACCTGGCATTGTAAAAAATCCTCAGGAACATGGGAAAGCATAAAACGTCACAGTGCTGGCTAAAAGCTAATGTATTGAAGAAGATAGCAAATAAAGCCTCACTTAACGATCCTCATGGAACCTTATAAAACAACTACGTCATAACATTAAAATATAGCTTACCACGAAGTCTTCGGTTAGGGGAGATTTGGTTGAAAAAAAGAAACAAATAAAAATTGCTACCGAAAGCTAAACGTTTGTCAAACGAAGTAGCCTGCATTCTGGTCGAATTTATTGCATTGCCGTAATAGTTTTGCTTGCTATTACTAGATTTCTGTAACCAAATCTACCTTTAGGAGATACGACTGGGATACAATATACTTGTAAGTATATTGTAATGCAGTATAAGGTAGTGCACTGCGATTTTATCAAGTTCTTTTATAAAGAGGCGATATCCTTTCTTAAACAATATCCCTTCTGAGCCGATAATCTTTCACAGGCCATATCCTTTCTGAGGCGATATTCTTTCTTAGACAATATCCCTTCTGAGCCGATATTCTTTCACAGCCAATATCCTTTCCGAGGCGATTTCCTTTCTTAGACAATATCACTTACGAGACGATATTCTTTCACAGAAAATATCCCTTCTGAGCCGATATCCTTTCTTAGACAATATCTCTTATGAGACGATATTCTTTAGAGACAATATCCTTTCTGAGGCGATATTCTTTCTTAGACAATATCTCTTCCGAGGCGATATCTCTTCTTAGAAAATATCCCTTCCGAGACGATATCCTTTCTTAGACAATATCACTTATTAGACGATATTCTTTCACAGACAATATCCTTTCTGAGGCGATATTCTTTCTTGGAAAATACCACTTACGACACGATATTCTTTCATAGACAATATCCCTTTGATGCGATATTCTTCCTTAGACAATATCTCTACCGACTCGATTCCTTTCAGAGACAATATCCCTTCTGAGGCGATATCTTTTCTTAGAATATATCTCTTCCAAGACTATATCCTTTCTTAGACAATATCATTTATAAGACAATATTCTTCCTTAGACAATATCTCTTCCGAGGCGATATTCTTCCTTAGACAATATCCCTTCTGAGGCGATATTCTTTCTTAGACAATATCTCTTCCTAGGCGATATCCTTTCGTAGACAATATCTCTTCCGTGACGATATCCTTTCTTAGACAATATCACTTCTGAGGCGATATTCTTTCTTAGACAATATCTCTTCCTAGGCGATATCCTTTCGTAGACAATATCCCTTCTGAGGCAATATTCTTTCTTAGACAATACCACTTACGAGACGATATTCTTTAATAGATAATATCCCTTCTGATGCGATATTTTTCCTTAGACAATATCTCTTCTGATTGGATTCCTTTCTGAAACAATATCCCTTCCGAGGCGATATTCTTTCTTAGACAATATCCATTCCGAAGCGATATTCTTTCTTAGACTATATCACTTCCCATGCGATATACTTTCTTACACAATATCCCTTCTGAGGCGATATTCTTTCTTAGACAATATCCCTTCTGAGGCGATATCTCTTCTTAGAAAATATCTCTTCCGAGACGATATACTTTCTTAGATAATATCACTTACGAGATGATATTCATTCACTGACAATACCCCTTCTGATGCGATATTCTTCCTTAGACAATATCTCTTCCGAGACGATATCCTTTCTTTGACAATATCCCTTCTGAGGCGATATTCTTCCTTAGATAATATCTCTTCCGAGGCGAAATCCTTTCTTAGACAATATCCATTCTGAGGCGATATTCTTTCTTAGACAATATCCCTTCCGAAGCGATATTCTTTCTTAGACAATATTCCTTCCCATGCGATATACTTTCTTAGACAATATCCCTCCTGAGGCGATATTCTTTCTTAGACAATATCCCTTCTGAGGCGATATCTCTTCTTAGAAAATATCTCTTCCGAGACGATATACTTTCTTAGACAATATCACTTACGAGACGATATTCTTTCACTGACAATACACCTTCTGATGCGATATTCTTCCTTAGACAATATCTCTTCCGAGACGATATCCTTTCTTAGACAATATCCTTTCTGAGGCGATATTCTTTCTTAGACAGTATACATTCTGAGGCGATATTCTTTCTTAGACAATATCATTTACGAGACGATATTCTTTCACAGACAATATCCCTTCTGATGCGATATTCTTCCTTAGACAATATCTCTTCCGAGACAATATCTCTTCCGAGACGATATTCTTTCACTGACAATACACCTTCTGATGCGATATTCTTCCTTAGACAATATCTCTTTCGAGACGATATCCTTTCTTAGACAATATCTCTTCTGAGGCGATATTCTTTCTTAGACAGTATACATTCTGAGGCGATATTCTTTCTTAGACAATATCATTTACGAGACGATATTCTTTCACAGACAATACCCCTTCTGATGCGATATTTTTCCTTAGACAATATTTCTTCCGACACGATATACGTTCTTAGACAATATCCCTTCTGATGCGATATTCTTCCTTAGACAATATCTCTTCCGAGACAATATCACTTACGAGACGATATTCTTTCACTGACAATACACCTTCTGATGCGATATTCTTCCTTAGACAATATCTCTTCCGAGACGATATCCTTTCTTAGACAATATCCCTTCTGAGGCGATATTCTTTCTTAGACAGTATACATTCTGAGGCGATATTCTTTCTTAGACAATATCATTTACGAGACGATATTCTTTCACAGACAATACCCCTTCTGATGCGATATTTTTCCTTAGACAATATTTCTTCCGACACGATATACGTTCTTAGACAATATCCCTTCTGAGGCGATATTCTTTCTTAGACAAGACCATTTACGAGACGATATTCTTTCACAGACAATACCCCTTCTGATGCGATATTTTTCCTTAGACAATATTTCTTCCGACACGATATACGTTCTTAGACAATATCCCTTCTGAGGCGATATTCTTTCTTAGACAAGACCATTTACGAGACGATATTCTTTCACAGACAATACCCCTTCTGATGCGATATTTTTCCTTAGACAATATTTCTTCCGACACGATATACGTTCTTAGACAATATCCCTTCTGAGGCGATATTCTTTCTTAGACAAGACCACTTACGAGACGATATTCTTTCTCAGACAATATCCCTTCTGATGCGATATTCTTCCTTAGACAATATCTCTTCCTAGACAATATCTCTTCCGAGACGATATTCTTTCTTAGACAATATCTCTTCCTGGACAATATTCTTTCTTAGACAATACCCTTCTGAGGCGATATCTTTTCTTAGACAATATCCCTTCCAAGACGTTATCCTTCCTTAGAAAATATCTCTTCCGAGGCGATATATTTTCTTAGACAATATCTCTTCTAAGGCGATATCCTTTCTTAGACTCATCCCTTCTGAGGAGATATTCTTTCTTAGACAATATCCCTTTGGTGGCTATATTCTTCCTTAGAAAATTGCCTTTCCGAGGCGATATTCTCCCTTAAACAATATCCCTTCCGAGACGATATCCTTTTACAGACAGTATCCTTTTTGAGGTAATATCCATTTTGTTCGTTTGTCATTTTTTTTAAAGGAAGTATAAGTCCTGCTATCAGATTCTATACTATCTCATTGTCTCGCTTATTTCGACACTTTCAACCACTTTAGATCTCAGATGAAGATCTTAAATGTCTTTTAAAACCAATACTAACCTCTTCAAGATGTAAACAGTGAGATACTGGGAGTACTCTCGATTCCCGCACTCAATTTTGCCGTTTAACAAGTTGAAATATAAAATTTAAATAGATTCAGCTGTTTGCCCAAAAAATGGTGTGACTTCCTTTTCTATACTATAAGATACACACGCCACCTGTACATGACTATCTGTACTACGCGCCATGTTTAGGGCTGCCTACAACATAACCTAGCTTTGCACACCAACTATTACAATGTTTTGCTACCCTACTTCAGTAAACTCCAGTACAACACTGCTTTTGTTATGTTACGAAATAAAATTATAAATTATAATAATTTAGGTTTATTATCGCCATTATTAGGCTAAATAAATTTATTGTTGGGCGCCAATTCTGTATTTCGAACAGATTAAAATTTATGAAGGATTCTTTGGACTTGACAATAAACAAAAATCACTGATTATTATAATATAATAAAAAGTTAACTCCTAATTTACATTTTAAATCATAAAAATTGACGCATGGCCAGATAGTTTCTTCGATAATACGAACAGAAAGAACTCAATTTAACAGTTGTCAAGCTTACAAGCTACCTAATATCTTAAAGAACAACTTACGTTTGATTTTATCTCTAAACGTGAGGTCATTGTGAAATGGCTTTTACCGGCATTTTATAAATTTAATTATTATGCCCATTTTTTTAAATGGAGTCGTTATCCACTTTGTGTCCAAGGAGGTGTTTGTTTTATCCTCTCATCTACGGCTCCCCAGATTTCTGCCTTCGCCGGTTTCCAAAAATACTTTGCCATTGCTTCATCGACTCCTTGATCGCCGATAAATAATCTTCTTTAGTAACTAAGAGAGCTTGCCCTTCAGAAATCTACTTCTCTCTCATCTCATTTTCTAGATCAAAGTTTAGAAATATGTGAAATTTGTAATTCCTTTTCTCTTTTAAACTGTATATTATAAAAACAGCAACCCTCGGGCCTATAGATTTATAGTAGATCTATTACTTATTATAGGTTGCTTCCAAATATGTTTAACAAATGCATTTTCGTTATAATACAGTCTTCGGGGTATTGTCCAATGCGCCGACATTTACCGCACAACAGCTCCCCTGAAGTTTTGCCTTACGGAACGTTTCTTTACATATCACCCTAATGAACATGCAAACTAAATACCAGAAAACTTGAGCAAAGTCACATCTTACCTCCACTGACACTGAGGAGCCACTTCCCTACTAGTGTGACCAAACTTATGGTTGTAAATGATAATGGCGACATCGACGTCGAAACATGTTTGTTGAGTAAATCGGTTAATAAAGAGAACTTAGTGTGTAACTTTGTACAATTTATTTTCTCTAAGCTCTGGCCTATAATACACAATTATAATTTTACTACGCTGTATACATTGCTATGTTAATATGGGCAAACAGTATGCACTTCACGTTTTTAGAGGCAAAGGTGTATATGTAGTACCCCTAATTACAGGATGATAATAAAAGTCAGGTGTTAATCCTTAAATTATATATTACACAAATTCTTATTTAGTATTACTCTTGAGCTGTCTTACATCCAAATACTAGAAACAAATAAACGAATTTCCAGTTATGAAATTTTATATTTACAAAAAATTAAAATATGAAAATTTCGTTATATTTTTTAACGAAACTTTATTATTTATTCTGCCATTTTAAGGACGTTTGTGAGCCGTCCTCGATTCTCTGCTGTATTTCTCGCTCCAAGAATACGAAACTTTCAGCGAAAAGAATTGTTACACTTTTGAATCGTGCCAACTCTTTCCTAATCGGGCATTGATTCGCCTTTGCCATTTCTGCAAAATTGCTTTCCGAACTAAAGCACTTCGCAAAAACTTAAATTACTTTCGCCCGATTCCTATTTATAGACCCTCTTCTTTGCAGAGCAATTTACAGTTACTTTTGAAATGAACGCTAAAACAATGAATCCTCTCAGATTATGGATATATTTAGACATAACCTCCCCCGTTGCTCCCGTCCGGCGCATGCGCACGGCGATCGGGATCTCGACCACTCTGTCAGTCGCGCGTCTCCGTCCAGTCGTGCGTGTTGCTGTTGCTCGCTTTACGTTTCAACGTAAAAGTCTGGTGTCGAGGTACAAACATACTTTGGATTTGTTTTTAAATATCAAAATATTGTTTTAAATAATTGTGAAAGAAAATTATTCGTTCGGCAATGACTTCGGTTTACTGAAACAACTTATTTTTTATTTTGTTTTCAAAATGTTGCTCGATAGAGGATAGTTTTTTCAGTTATGTGGTTTGTGTTGTGAACCAACAATGTGGTTTGTATTGCTGTTTGTGTTTTTGCAGTGGCCGTCAACTTTGGCCGATAATTTAGGTATGTCAACATTGTTTATGATTACTTACGAGACTCACAATTTAATTACATTAAGTGTTTGGTACATTTTACACTATTGTTTTATTTATATTGTATTGTATTTTTAAAAACAATAATTTTAAAAGTGTTCGGTATTTTAAAAGTAAATTAGGCCCGGCTTAGGAATGTAAACAATTACCGTATTTTATTTGATGAAGTTGCCAATATCTACTACTTTAGCCTTGAATGGAATTTTCCACAGAGGCTCGGTAAAAATCTATCGCAATTCAAGTTAAAATCTATCTTGTTAATTTCTTTATCCAAGTGAAAATTATCATACAATTTATACATAATATTACATATTATTAATAATGTATTTAGAGACTACTTTTATCTAATCAAATATATTTAGGGATACGTGATTGTACTTCCATCTTGATAAAATAAATAAAACTTTTTTAAAATTCAATAAGGCCTAGCATATGAATTTAACTCATCGCTTCTTATCAAAGGTGATTATACGGTTTAGGCCTCTGGTAACTAAAGTTTAATTTAAAAAAAACTTGGTTAAAAATAGCAAATGTTTTTTTAACTGATATTACGTAGTTTGATTGTACGAAAATCGTGATACCGGATGGGTTCCTTTAAGGTTATGAAGTAGAGAAGTTTTTTTTAATCCAAAAACTATTATACCTTAAGAGAGAGAACATTTAGGGGTGAATGTAACTAATGTCATAAATTACTGTTGATACTGGAAGAAATTGCTACTTTTATAAAACATATGTCGGATTCCAAAATAAGAAGTCATCCTAATTTTCATCAAATTCATTATTCTATTTAAAAGTATTAATAATTTACTAACATATTAGCCTACATGGAAAACCATTTTATTTTTTAGTGATATATATATGGCAGTATTTAGCTAAAAAAATTGTATTTTAAAAAATAATTTAAGGATAGGTGTTTTGTTCTGTATGATAACGCTCCAGTTTCTTTCAAAAAACGGATTGGGGTTGGTGTGTGGTAGTATTAGTGCACCACAATTACTCCTGGAAATTTGCTCAATCAGTCATAAAGGCAGGGGGCTGGTGACCGCCTTGGTTATTGCGGCATCTAAGTAGTGGTTTTATTCCTGATATTTTATTTCACTCTCTACTAATAGCCGTTTACTTGTTTTCAATATTGCCTTATACAAACACTAATAGTGGGCTTTTGATTCTCCTTACTGCATTATAAAAACACCAACTCTTTCGCGTAATGAGTATTTGTTCCTTATTGCATTATATAAACACCGATTCCTTCTGTTGATTGATTTTTGTTCCTCATTGCAATATATAAACGCAGATTGTTCCTGATAGTTGAATTTTGTTCCTAATTGCAATATATAAACACAGATTGCTCCTGATAGTTGAGTTTTGTTCTTAATTGCATTATATAAATATAGATTGTTCCTGATAGTTGAGTTTTGTTCTTTATTGCATTATTTAAACACAGATTGTTCCCGTTAGTTGAGTTTATTCCTTATTGCATTATATAAACATAGACTGTTCCTGATAGTTGCGTTTTGTTCTTTATTGCATTATATAAACACAGATTGTTCCTGATAGTTGAGTTTTGTTCCTTATTGCATTATATAAACACAGATTGTTCCTGATAGTTGAGTTTATTCCGTATTGCATCATACAAACATAGATTGTTCCTGATAGTTGAGTTTGTTCTTTATTGCATTATATAAACACAGATTGTTCTTGACGGCGCGGTTTTGTTCCTTATTCCATTAAGTTATATAAACACAGATTGCTCCCGATATTTGAGTTTTGTTCGTTATTGCACTATTTAAACACAGATTGTTCCCGATAGTTGAGTTTATTCCTTATTGCATTATATAAACATAGACTGTTCCTGATAGTTGCATTTTGTTCTTTACTGCATTATATAAACACAGATTGTTCCTGATTGTTGAGTTTTGTTCTTTATTGCATTATATAAACACAGATTGCTCCTGATAGTTGAGTTTATTCCGTATTGTATCATATAAACATAGATTGTTCCTGATAGTTGAGTTTGTTCTTTATTGCATTATATAAACACAGATTGTTCTTGACGGTGGGGTTTTGTTCCTTATTCCATTAAGTTATATAAACACAGATTGCTCCTGATAGTTGAGTTTTGTTCTTTATTGCATTATTTAAACACAGATTATTCCTGATAGTTGAGTTTATTCCTTATTGCATTATATAAACATAGATTGTTCCTGATATTTGAGTTTTGTTCTTTATTGCATTATATAAACACAGATTGTTCCTGATAGTTGAGTTTTGTATTTTTTTTTGCATCATATAAATACTAATTGTTCATGATGGTAGGGTTTTGTTCCTTATTCCATTAAGTTATATTATCAAAGATTGCTCCCGACAGTAGGTCTTTGACCTAGGTCTTTGACAGTATTATTTTTCGTCATGTTGTGCTGGTAGTAACAGTATGCACAATTCGACTACTCAGCATGATTGCAGTTCTAATTTTGATTATTTTTTTATTAAAGTTATTGCTCGTTTATTACCTGAAGGTTTGTATGTGGTTATTCCAAACGGCTTCTTCGGTGATGCGATTCTTTGCAGCTTCTGCATATATAATGTTTTACTGTTTTCTTAAAGATATATATAAAAATACAGTTTTATAGATTTAGTTACAGTCTACAAAGTTTATAAGTATTTTATGGTGTCGTCCTTTACCGTGGAGTCTGCTTTTTGCTGAAGTCATTAGAAAAAACTGTCTTATAGAAAGATCATTGACCTAAACATGTCGGCTTAAGGGACATGTGGGAGAAGCAGAAGAGAAGGGATGGATGAGGAATATAACCGAATGGAGATCAGTGGGTCGACGTAAGGGAGGACGAGCCAGAAGAACGTTTAGACGAGTTAAGTAGATGAGGCTATGGAGTTCAGATATTTGAGAGAATATGAATGGGAAGGTAAAGAAGAATGCCAAAGACAGTTGAAAAGAAGACACCTCACAGTCCTACAAATAAATCCCTAAAATAGCCAAAAAAATTATTTTCGTCTTGATTGAAGTATTAGACAACGATAAATTGGGTTACGCGGGATTATGTCTACTTCATTTGAAAACGCCTTCGTGAAATTAGTTACAATTTAAAAAACAATTAATTTCCTTACAAAACTATTTGATCACTCATAGTTTTCGCACTTTTAATGTTTTGTGCATCTCATTTATCTAATTAGCTAACTTGTACAAATACTATAAGGTTAGCTTATGAGCAAAAACATTAATTAAATTATAATGAACGTGAAATGACAATAAATAATTTATACGCGTTTCAGCGACAGTCATCATCA